>JARHVA010000385.1:4340000-4595000 GCA_037957365.1 Torreya grandis | reverse complement strand
TAGTCCTAAAATGACCTCAGGTCATAGTAATTCTATCCACACAAAATGTGGGGAAAAAACCAACTAATTCCTAATAAGTTCTCAAATCTAACAAATGGCTAGTCAAATGAAAATAGTGATGGCATGGTGATGTGGTAATGCATGACAAATAATTTTTGCCCCTAGTTTTACCATAGGTAGTTATAACTATGATACAATGACATAGGTCAATGATACTAATTTTCCCATAAGTGGTTATATTTAGTAGTAAGACTAATAAGACACTTATTTGCCCATAGGTATTTATAATTAGGTCCACACAAACAAATGTGGATATAGGATGAAAGATATCTTACTAGATCAACTGTCACACTATTTTCATAGACTATCATTAAAACATAGATTGGATAGATTTTTGAAAATTGATCAAAAAAATCTCATAAAATGTGTGGGAAGAACCAAATAAACCAAAATCAAAATAGGATTGGGTAGGGTGACTAAAAATAGGCTTTGGTCTAGAAAGGAATGGAATGACATTGTTAAGGATAATGATGGTCTAGATAGATTGGATAAAATGGTATAAATGTCTAGGATATACAATAATGGTAAATAATCATATATATAATAATGGCAATGGCATATGAAATGATATGGTAGATATTTTTGTCCTGGGTGTGGTTTTTGATTCTATTCTTCTTGCTAATGGGGAGATGCACATCCTAATCAATAAATGAAACAAAAAGAATACTTAATCATTTTAATTTCTATCCTACACCTCATTTGAATAGATGCTCTATCTAAAATGACCTATAGATTTGGTTTCCAAAAATACTTTCATGATCTTCATTGGTCATTGATTCTGATTATTTCAAATGTCAAGACAAGGTATCTTTATAGCCTTTGTAAAAGAATGTACGACCATGGATGGTACACAAGGATAAATAATGGATGGTAGGGTAGATTTTTAAATATAATGGCAAATGATAATGGAATGTGGAATATAGTGGGGAAATAAATGAATATAAGGATTTTCAATCACACGTAATGTTGTTGATGCTATATTTGACATAATTTTGGTTGTGGCAAGACCAAAGACTTATTCTCTCAATAGGTACACCAGACTTTTCTATTATTTGATCTTAAGAGTAGCTACCATCTGATTAGGTTGTAGATTGGAAGCTATTTTGATTTTCTCTTTGATTTTATCTTCATCAAATAGTGAAGAACTTTTGTGCTTAGATATTAGTGCCTCAAAGATATTTTCACAAATGAAGTTGTCTTGATTGTCTCTTAGCACCTTTGAGAAGGTTTCACTAATAAACATTGGATTTCAACTTTGATTTTCTTCTAGCACTTCTGGAAAAGTCCCCCTAGAAGATGCTTAGTTTTGATTTTGATTATCCCCTAACACCTTTGAAAAGGTCCCTCTAGGAGATTTTTATTCTACTACATGAATGTTTTATTCCTTTCTCTTCTTCAACCACTACGTTTCCATATATTAATTTCAATAAAGTGTGATTCATCGATCCCAATTGACACTTATGGGAGATGCAATGTCAATAATATGGCTATTTTGGTTGATGGTAATGACCTATGGAATGGTAATGGAATAGAGAGAGGTTGCACAATCTTCATAGAAAATACTGGGATAAATTGTATCAAAGTTAAAGTACTCATCTTCAAAAACTATAGAAGGATCACAAATGTATTGAAATTGATTTGCAAGGCATGTATAACCAATTTTGTAACAACCACAAACATATTCTTCTTATGAAATCTAATTCTAACTCAAGGGACTCTAAATCCATTGTTGAGACTAATGTTGATTATAATTCTAATGCTAAATCTAGTGTTAGTTCAAAAATAGAACCTAACTCTAATTTTAATTCTACATCTAATGGGTACTCTGTTATAATGATGTCTTGCTAAATATTTGGCTTTGGATAGGAAACAACCCATAATGGTATGATGGGCTCCACAAAGACTAGTTGGTCAAAGTGAGACTCCTCTAGGATGGGAAATAGGTCAAGAAATAACTCCTTAGATATTGGCTTGTCAATAGGAGGCTCTTGAAAAATAGGCACATGATCAAGGTAATGATTTACCCAAAAGTGATTATAATCATTAAGAAGTGACTCATCATAGATTGGCTCATCAAAGTGTGACTTCTTAACAATTGGTATAGGATCAATAGGCAATTTATCATAGGTTGACTTATCACAAATGGTTGATTCAATAGAAACATCTTGGATTGGTTGGTTCTCTTAGCCTTGGTTTTTAATGAGTTGGAAAATACTAGTTCTAAACACAACTTGGTCTTCAAAAGATTGGATCGATTGAGGTTTGGTTGGGATTGGTATTGGAGGAAGAATTTCCTATGGTTGGATAATGATAAGGACTTGGGGAAAATTATTGCTCATATGAGCCAAAGGATGAAGTCCTGAAATGGTAATGATAGGGCGGTGTGGAACATGATTGCTCACACAAGCCAAAGGACTAGGTCCTGTAATGATAATGGTATTACTTGGATATTTTAGATATTGATATCTAATATAATCTAAAGGAGGGTTAGGGGTAACTGATGATCTGATAACAAAAGGATGTCATGAATCTAGATTGCTTGTATAAGCAAAATCATCTAAGTTTTCCTCATAAACCATATTATCCTAGTCATGAGTTGGATCATAAATTGGTTTTTTACTATGTTTCATGTACTGATTATTGGAAAGAGGGTATGGATTTGTATCCCCAAAAAAATTATCTATAGTTGGGTCTTCAAAGTCCTCTTCACAAGCCTCTTCATACCAATCAAGGTCTTGAGTTGGATCATAAGTTGTTTCATGACTTTGTTCCCATGAATGATTAATATGAGGGAGATAGAAATCTATCTCACAAATCATATTAGCATCATTGGGGTCTTGAAAAAATCCATAAAAGTCATTTTTTGAGGCCATTATATCATAATTTATATGACTCCACCATAAGTGTAGCTAGATATCTATGTAAATGATGAAAGATCTGAAAATAAAAAGACTTAGAGTTCTACAAACTCTGAAAAACTATGTCTAAATACAAATGGTTCAAACTTGGTCTAACTTGGTTGAAGGGGTGGAGCTATATATCTAATATGGTCTAAAAGTGGATCTATATCTCCAAAATGATTTTTGCTAGGACTTGGCATAATATATCCTAACATCAAATGTCTAATGTCAAATGTCAAATGCACAACAGGTCAAGCATCTGAATAAAATTTGGCATGTCAAAGGTCTAATTCAAAGTGTTCTAAACAAGGTATAAAATAGGAAAGGCAAAAGTTGAGTTGATAAGTCTTTTGTCCAAATGTGGAGTCAAAATCTAGGCTCAAACAAATAGGCATATGTTAGGACTTTTGGCCAAATGGTGTCAAAATCTAGACTTGAAATAAAGACTAATGTGATTTGATTTAATATAAAAAGTTTAGAAAAAACTTTGATATAGAACTAACACATGGAATCAAACATAAACATGATCAGTTAGCATAAGGTATAAGATAAAAGGCTCTTTGAGAAAGGTTGTGTTCTCCCAAATAAAGGTACAAACAATTATGAAGATAGGCTTTAAACAAACAAACCATCAATATTTTTCAATTTTGGATAATCAATTAGCCAAAGGTATGTAACCCAAAAGAGGAATATTTGTGTATCATCTCCATAAATTGGGGCTTAAATAGAAATCAATCAATGTTTGGATCCAAACTTAACAATGCTAATTAAAAACTCAATGTTGAAAACTAGGATTGTACCAAACAGGATAGACAAGATTGGACAACATGCTGAAATAAGATAGAGGTATAAATGGTATACACAAAATGGTTTTAATACAATGGTAAACTAGTCTTGAAATAAATTGAATGGCCTAACAGTGTAAGTATGTTATGATGTGTCCAATGTTATGTTTCAAAATACTCAAAGGCATAAATAGTTTGACATGATTTTGGTAGCATAACACTACCCTTCACAACTCTAATGCATTGTTTTGACATGGATTTTGAACAAACAAAAAACTTATAGTATCAAAACATATCAAGTAAAAATGACCAAAATATACTAAGTATAATCATCCAAATCCTAGAAAGGGTATGGCATGTGGTGTTGACTAAACTATCAAGGTTTTGATCATTCTAGGGGAATCAATTGCGCAATGACTTTCATGCCAAATAATGTAAAATAAAATCATGGATTTTGGGTCTGTATCACTTGGCTTGTTACAAAAAGGTCTAGTCCTTTTTGTATCCACTACATCCTGCTATTCACTCAGTGTAGTGTGATGTCCAAAGTGCCACTACATCTAATGTGCAACTCCAAAGGATCCAAATGAAGTCAATGCTAGGAGATGAAACCCTGGGTCAAAGCTTCCATAAAGAACTCATGGGAGGTGATAAAGTCCCCCTCACAAGCCAAGTTTGTATGAAAATAAAGAAAGCATAAAATAGAAAGACTTTAGGGTCATTTTCAAGATCATCCAAACTTTGGTGAGTTTTTAGGGAGTGCTTTAGGTGACATTCTTTCTAAGCCTTAAACTAGGCTACTTGCAATAAGAATGGTGCTTTTGATTCTAAGGGTTCCTTATAGGGGACAAATAGAAGAGAATACACACAACATTCTTCTTTTTCCAAACAAGATTAATATAATCAATGATTTCAAACAATAATTAACAAGTGTGTTCAATTTTAAACCCAAATGAAATGTTTGGTGGTGTTCATTTGACCCCTTGGTCTTAGTTGCAAATTTTGAAAAACATTCACCAAAAACATCTAAAAATTCATTATTAATCACCAAAACAATGTTCCTAATCTAAATTTAAGTATGCAAAAGTGATTTAAACATGTTTTGGGCAAATATCCTGCTTGGTCCTGCAATAAAATTGTTAGCATGTCTTTTAGCTTTGAAGCTCTTTTGATTTTGAAATAATAAATTTTGTAAAAGTAGGTCTTGATTCTGTGTTTTTGGAAAAACACAATGACTGACATTGGTCAATACCATCAATGTCAGTTATAGCCAATTGAGATCTGATCTATGTCATTTTTGCTGACCAACATCAATTAAGCCAAGTAATCAATGTCAGTATTTCTACCAATGTTAGTTACTATGTAAAAACTATGGCAACCATAAATGGTAAAAAAAAGTTAGAAAACTAATTTTCAAGAGTTTTAAAAGCCTAAATAATTTTTTTAAGGTTTTAAAATGATCGCATTTTGGTGTAGGATGCGTCTAGTCCCACCGAGCATGCCATTATGTGATTTATGAATTTGACACAAGAGAGGATGATTAGTATGGTGTTAGTTCCAAAATCAAAATAAAGTGAAATAAACATATTAATATCATAACATCTCTAGGCCTAGACACTAGGGAGAGCTTAGTTAACAAAATAAAATGACATGCACAACTAAAAAACAAGGAATTAAAACATAAGAATTCCTTTCACCTTCCTTAGATGCTCCAAATGCCTTTGTAATGGTGGCTTACTCAGCTTGTGCTTCACGAGGTCTTCTTCAATGGAGTGTGGCTACCTTCATCTCCTCTTGGCACCTTTGGCTTGTGGCTTAGCTTGGCTTGGAATCAATTTGGCATTATAATACTAGTTTCTTGAAGCTTTTGGAACCAATCCTGCATTACAAATTTGCACAAATTAAGCTTAGAAATGATGTTGTGAGGCCTCATATTTATATATTTTTGGAATTGATGAGAATCAACCTCAACCATCCATCTCAAGATTGAGATGTGTGGTTGAGGATTAATTAAATTTTTGGCATTAATTTTGTAATTATCCTCGTCATTGAATTGGAAGAAGGGGACATTAAGAGGCATGGAGGGCATCATGGAAGGCATTGATGAGGCATAGAGGGCATGAATCTTGATATTTGTGGCATTTATGACCTAGGGATGTCTTCCCAAGAAATGAGGTCACTTGATGATGTAGATATTCAATAGTTATTTCCAAAATAAATTATTCAACAAGTTTCCATGGAATTATCAATTAGGCCTTGATTTGGGTTAATTAGCTCTTAAACATGATTAAACACTTTGTGTATAAATTACTCAAATTGATCAGAATGCCTTGTTATTGGTCCTACATTTGACTAGATTTAAATTGGAAGTCCACATCAGATGTATTGGATGCATATTCCCATTTAGTATTTTTCCAACAACAAATAACAAAGGTATGAGTCTTATGCAAAATATTTGATAGGAAAGAGTAGTCTAGAGCATGGAAGTGCATTTAGCATTTTGACTTGAAATTAACTGATCAAAGTTAGCTGGCCCATAAATTGTATTGCCCCATTTAGAGATACCCTAGCCAAAATTGGCACTTTAATATGTTAGTTTCACATCATTTTGTGTGTTTTAGTATTTTTAAGCCAAATTGTGTGTTTTAGATGGAAACTAGTCAAAACCCTGATTGGAGGTTATTGGTGACCAATTTTAGGTGTCTACAGAAGAAACATGAAAACTAATGGTATAAAAATAAATAAAAAATATAGTCAATAAATCATACTAAATCAATATGATAAGTATGAAAATAAAAACAAAATGCAAGTGTAAATCAAATTAATCATACTAAATCAAGATGAAAAGTATGATAAATTTAATAAAATGGTAGTAAACATACATGCAAACATAAAATAAGAAGATAGAAGTTGATTGATTATGAATTAAACATAAAACATATTAAATCAAGATGAGAAGTATGTTAATGACATGTAAATCATAATGTCGCATAAATTATCTCAAATTTGAAGCATGTAATTTTATTGTGACTTGGTTATAGTATGAATTTGGTATTGGAATATTTTGTGAGGAGGTTCTAAACCTATCCAAGATCTTACACTTCAATCATAAGGGGAACAAAAATGAGGTGGAAACACATTTTGAAAAAATTTAAAGATGTTTTAATGTGGTAATTTATGAGGAGACCCTGGTCTTATCCATGGCCTTACACTACAAATCACAAATGGAAACTGTAGGGGGAATGATCAGTTAACACAATAATATTCCTTAATGGTAAATATTAGGAATGTTGTAATAGACTAAGGAATGTAAAAATCATGACATAGGAATCTATGAGAAAACCTTGGGAAACATGAGGCATGATAAGTACAAAAGAGAGACACTAAGAGTCTATTGATCATCAAAATACAAAGGATATCTGCTCACAAGAAGTGCAAAGTTATATAGGCAAATAGGTGAGATATTAATATCAACTCATGAGGGTTATATGATAAGTAAAATTAAAATTGAGCTACCTTCCCATAACATGTTCACCATTCCTCAAGATTTCTTACAGAGCCATCGATCTATTAAGAATATTGGGTACTTGTGTGAGAAATTAGGTATGACTTATACATTTTGTTATTCTCCTATCCCAATCTACTGGCCTAACATACCCCAATGGACCTTGGCTCTATCATGAGACTAAATGTGGAGTTTTATCTTTTATTGGGAATAAGAAATGTGCTATGAATCCAATATTTTTTTGTGATTGGACTTTTAAATTATATGTTTCCTTTTGACTTATTGCCTTTTGTTTAAATGATTTGGATTTTAAATTTTATTAGGGATTTTATTATTCCTCCTCCATACAAATTTGGAATAGCTAACATGAGTGATAAAATTGATAAAAATGAACGGCATTTAGACTTTGGTTTAAATGAGATTAAGTAACTAGAGATATGACTTACTAAACACTTTGACTTATCTATGAACTAATATGTAATCTCAAGTTTCAATTGTATGTATGCTTATTATGTGAAAGGAAGATGAGGGTTGAAAGGAGATCCAATGTAGATCAATATATGGTAGTATTACAATGAGAAGTCTTATTTTATAATTGATCATATGGTAGAGATAGAATAATAAGTAAATCAAGGCTATATAACCAAGTCACAGTAATAATTATTTGATTTTTGAGTGTAATAAGATAAAAAATAATCATTATAAAAAGGAAAAGAAAATAATCCATGAAATAAGTGAAATCATAATATCAAGTGTGCATGCATTAAAATAATGATAATATTCCATAAGAAAAGGTGAAATAGAATGAAACCATATAAAACACATAAATCATAATATAATCATCCATGTAAAATAGATATGTGAAATACAATTTGACACAATCAAGTGTACAAGAGATTTAAATATGAATTACAAATCCAATCCAACTTGTAAAGTAGAACAATGTGAAAGAACATCATACCATGTTCAAAAATAATGATATTTGACCAAAATATTATCTATAACATTTAAAACATCTCTATGAAACTAAATTATGATGCTATCCAGAGTCTCATCAATCTTCATGGAATGTTGTGTAAAGAGTTCCTTCTATATCATGTCAACTAAAAAGGTAGGTGTAGCTTACAAAGATCAATGATCATGTGGGATATGTTGAATAGGATAATCAAGGCAATTAATTGGTATATATATGGGAATAATATTTTTATGGTGAGAAGGAAGTGGAACCTATAGAGAAGGAGGAGCCTTCATGTGTGGGTGACCTATAAAAGGAAGAATGGCTGGTGTTGGTGTTAACTATGTGAAATCATGAAGATGTTGTTGGAGAACTTGAAAATGATTAGTATGATGTTTACCACATTGGTTCCATATACAATATACTTCCCCATATTTAGGGATATACTCTATTAATAACTTAGGAGGAGGTATGGCCTTATCTTTTGGTTGAGTAGTAGTTAGGTGTAGTATGTTGATGTACTACCTAAGTTTTTGGAAATAGGTAAAAGAGTGGTTATTTTTCTTGTGAAAGCAACACATATGTGTATTAGTAGTATATTAGGGTTTGTTATCTGAAGGGGTGGAAGGAGAACCTAGGGCTATTGATATAAATTGCAATCTTTGGTCCAATGACCAAGAATTTTATAAATATCATAATAAGGTTAAACTTCCCATTGTGTGACATTGTGGTAAGGGAAGAATGACATCACCAAGTAAGTATGGAGTGGGAGTAGAAACTAAACTAGGATCATTAATAGGTAAGTTTGGATATGTATCAAGTTTAAGTATAGTGGCTATCATATTTGGAGGAAACAGGCTATAAAGGTCATGGTATCTAGAAAAATAATAAGATCTTATCATGGCATGATCCATGAACATACTCTTGAAGGGATCTGATATGACTAGAGGCATATTATGTGAGTAATCCATCTCTACCCTATGATAAATAGTAGAAATAATAGTATTATGTGATTTAAAGGAAGGAATTCTACAAGAATAATGAAAAGACCAAAATAAAGAAGAGTGATATCAAAGTGATTTTTCATTTCTAGCTTGGATGAATTAGGCCAAAAATGGGTTGTCTAAAGCATAATTATCATCATATTTGTGTGTATACAATTTGATGGTAAATGTAGGAATGACTTTATCATTAGAAGAAGTGTGATGGATAGAGTGTCTACTTCTAGATAATATAAAAGATATGTCATCGAAAGGTGGTTCTCAAGATCAAGATGTAAAGGAAGATGTTGGGAGATTAGGTGAGGGGAAAGATTATATGTTTTGATATTGAGTCACACCTCATCTATCTCATCATCATTAGAGTATAATAGGTTAGGTATAATGTTCCTACTTAATTTAGGGTGACCATTATAACCTCGAGTGGAGTTGATTGGATAGTTGCAGAGTTAGGATTCCCTAAATAGCACACTAGGTAGGGGTTCAAGTGTAGGTATTTTAAAAACACCACATCATTTTAATTACTCAAAATTCTAAAGGTTTGTGTCTCTTTGAATCTTGTAGATAGCTCCATTATGAGTGAATTTGATGCATTAGCATGTAGATGAGGTAACTAATCTCATATGATGTGTCTAAGGTCGACCAAATAAGATGTTATACGAAAGTGGAAAGTTAAAGATCATAACTTTCACATAGATAGTGATAGGAGGAATGATAATGGGAAGCTCAAAACAACCTAGATGAGGCATTTTCCTTATATAATATCCTTGACATTTACTATGTATAGATTTAAGGTTACATCCAAAATATCTAAGTGTCTTAGTGAAGTCAAGGGAGGTAACACAAGTGCCTAAATATTCATAAATTAAGGCATGTTTAACTTGGATATCACCAATTTGGATGATAATTAATAGAGTAAGATCATCTACATGAAGCAATATCTCATTATAAACAATATAAGTAATAGGTAACTTAAGTGAGAGAGATGTTCCCACTATTTCATCAACATGGATGGACATCTCTTCACATTGTTAAAGTATACGATCTATAGATCTAGATAAGTTAGCTTTGCATCCTACAGAAAGAGGATGAGGGATTTTTATTTCAAACAATAATTACATTAGGTAGTTTTGAAGATAGGGAGAAGTTATCATTAGTTATAATAAAGGTATTTGAGATGGGAGATGAGAAATTTCCACAATGGGATCCCATTTATCATAACATGTGGGAGGGTTGTTGTAGATAGGTGAATAGTGTTGTAAGAGCTCCTAAGAAGGATGTTTAAAGGTACAATTGAACTTGTGATGATAGGAAATGTTTAGTTTATGTTTATTACAATTGGGATGAGTTAATTAGGGTGATGTGGTGGTAGGTTAAATTATTTCTTGTGGTTGGGTAGCAGAAATATTATTAGAATTTTGGGGTATGTTGTCTTGTTGTGTGGATATTGAGGGAAAAGTATAAAGGGTATGATAGGTATAATAAGGTTATGTGGTTGGAGGTAATAATTTTATGGGTATAGGTTCCTATTTCCAAAATTATAGTAGATGGGATGGGGAAGTGTCTTGAGTGATGAGGAATGGTTGAGAGGTGTTATGCATAGGTGTTGGATTTGAGTTAATAAAAGAAACTAATCTTTTCATATTAGTCATATTAACCATGTTTTAATCATTAGTAGTAAGGTCTATGATACTTTAAAAATTTTTATTAGTAGGATTAGGTTTTTTTGATGTTATTTTGGTGGTTAGGAAGAGAATATTTTTAGATAACAAGATAAACATTATCTTGGTTCAAATCTTGGTTTTTATTTTGCATTTCATGAGCTTTAAAATATATATCGTAATCTTGTTGAAAATTTTTAATGAGGATTTCATGATCAAAGTTAATGCCAAGAAGAAAACCCATACCAAGATTATGTAATTATCTATAAATCTCATGAGAATGGCCCCAACTTGTATGAAACCAAAAAACATTGTTTGGATCATACCATAATTTCATAGGACAAGTGGGGTTAATATCTCATGGTAGACATATTGGGAGACATTTTTGAAGTTATTCTAGGGATAGTGGTTTGTGAACATTAGTGTTTTTGGTTTGAGAAAATGTGGGAGTAGGAGTGTTGTTAGTAGGGGGAGCATGTTCCATGATTTTTTTTGGAGAAATTGATTGGATGGTTTGTATAGTACCATAGGTGTTAGTAATACCATCATTAGTTACATGGTAGTTTTAACTTTTGATGAGTATGTGAGAGGTTGTTATAGCCTGAGGTCATTTGAATTGACACATGAGTAAGTCTTGTCATTTGTCCTAGTCAAGAGATTATTCCAAGGTTTTTGGAGAGGGGGTCCTAAAATGATATTTTAATTTGGGGTATAAAGCATTAGTGAATAGGTGGAAGAGGTTGTAATTTTCCATATTATGATCACATTTTTTAGACAAGTTTTCCCATCATTTGATGAAGGCTTGTGATGTCTTAGTTTTGAGTTGTTTACAATTTATAAAGTGGGCTAAGTTATTCTCAATAAGGTCACTAGTTTGGAATTCTTGGACTAGTGAGTTGACCAACTATTCTAGGCTAGTGATAGAGTAGGTTTTTAATTTATTGTAACAATCTAAAGCATCTCCTGAGGGTGTTTTAGCTAATATTTTTATAGTGATGAAGGTGTTAATATTAACACAATATTTATAAAGGTTACCAAATGTTATTAGATGCAAAGTGGGATCATTGGATCCATTATAGGTGATGGTGGGTGTGATACATCCTATGTCAATATTATAAATTTTAGGTACTAGAGGTTCATTTTGTATATGTTTAATGGTTTTGTTAATAAGTGGTGTTTATGGTATATTATTACCATGGGAATCCATAAGGGGGAGTGGGGGGAATTAGGATTTTGTGCTCCCCATGAAACCTAGTGAGGTTTGTTTTGGAGATGAATGAGATGATTTTGTATTCATGACATCTAATTTTCACTATTAGTTTGAAAGGTATGTATTTGGTTAAAGTGTTTACAAGATGAGTTGATTAGTTTGAGTAGTATTTTAGCTAGTGGACACAATATTTGATGGATTAGTGTTATTACTAATAGCTTAAGTTGCACTATGAGTGTGGGGTGAAGTATTAACATGCACTTCACTAGTGGGAGAAGTAGTAGTGGCATGAGATGCATTAGTATCATGCTTATGGTTATGGGTATTTTAAAGAGCCCCACTAGAAGTTAAATCTACCCTAATGGTATAAATACTTGGCATGGAGGTTTAAGAAGACATAGAAGATGATGTCATGGTGTGGGAGGGATAAATTATAGAGGGGAAAGATTTAGATGTAAAGAAAGGGGTTCTCTTAAATCCATGGGAAAAGGTAGGTCAAGGTGAATTGGGTTCTCCTGTATGAGGTCCCATCATGAGATTATAGATGGTTATAGGATCTTTTCCTCTATGTTGAGATTTTTTATTAAAAAAGAGCTTTTCAAATATGTACTCTAAATCACACTCATATTCTAGTGATATTAAAGGGTTAAGTGCTGAGGATGAATGGGGAGGAGCCCCATAGTTGGTAGTGTGAGTGGAAATATGGAAATTACTTTGATCCATGGTGGGTGATATAAGATATGTCTTATAATCCATATTGGCATTGGATAAAATCATCATGTTTATTTGATTAAATTATGTATTATCATCAAATAATAAATTCATGATGGAGGGAGACTAAAAACCAGTGTAGAAATAAGAATAACCTAGTAAGATACAGAGTCAAACCAATTGACACTATCTTGTAATATAGTAAACTAAATAGGCTATAAAGGAAATGGATGAACTATTTGATTATGTGTTGTAGATGGAGAAACTGAAGGAGTTTGAAAGACATATAGTCAAATAGGTTGACTATGTATTAAAGATAAACATAATAAGTAGCTAATAAGAGACTAAGTCAATGGGGTCGACCATGTTCTGAAGACAAGAAATTTTTAAAACTATAATAACTAGAGATTGAATTGAGAACACAAGAAGTTAGATCAAATACATTTAATCTAATTGTATCACACAACACAAATCTTGTACCAACATTGGCTAGTACAAGTTTTGAAATATAACATACAATTTTCAAAGTGAAAACAACAAAGCTAGAATGTAAATGCTAATATAATATGTAGACATTCCTAGTGTGTTTTTATATTATAACTTTTATAAATAAATTTTATACAAAGTTAGTTGTAATAATGAACTAAAAAAGTAATCTAAGGATAGTTTTAGGTAGTTGAGGATGAAATGGATCTATATTGGTGATGGTACTTGCTTGGTATTGGGGTTACCCCCTCACTTATTAATCCCATAGTGATAAGGGTGTCAAGTCCTTTTCCAATATATTCCATCAACCACATATTTATACTTGACCATAAAACAATGTTGGCTTCCCCCTTGGTGATGAAATCTAAGTAGGTAGACCTTGGGTATAAATTGTTTAATGCTTTTTGGTGTTATGTGATTTAGAAGTGTGTGAAAAATAAAAATAGTGTGTCTAATAGGTAAATTAAAAACCTCCTATTTAGTCTATGTTTGTTACTCTTAAAAAACAAAACAAAAAAATGAAAAGTGAATTAATTGCTAGAAAGATAGGTTAATTATTTTATTTGTTAAGAGTACAAAGTTAGTTTAGGTGATACTATATGTAATAGTATAAAATAGATTTGATAGGGTCAAAGCTATATATTGAAGAAATATCCAAAAGAAAATAGTTGAATGGGTCAACCAAGTCTTCTAATCAGTAAATCAAGTTACTAAATTGAGTTGACCTAGTCAACCTAGTTTTTTATAGGGTTACAATTTTATAAACTACAAACTGTGAAAAGTAGGACTATAAATGAAGAATAGAAATGACTAATAAGGTAATATTGAACCTAATAATTTTTGAAGATTATGAATTTAATATTTTTATGTTGTGTTTCTCAAATGATATTTTTTAAATTTTGATAATAGAGTTGACTAGGTGAACAAAGTATACAAATATATATTCTAAAACTGACCTACTAATAGAATTGACTAGGTCAATTGAGTCTGAAAACCTATGGTTAAAAAAGAGAACTAAGTTGATCTAATCGATCTAGTTATTTATTGTTAGAGAAGACCTACATAAATAAATAAAGAGTTGATCAAAGTGAATATGTGTTAAACCTATGCATAAAATGTTATAATGTATTGATAGGTTCAATCCATTACTATAGAAATAAACATATATAATAGATGATAATACATGAATGCATGAAATAAAACCTACAAGGGTTAGATTCACGTCAGATAACTAGAATGTATACAAGGTAAAATGAAACTAATCTACAAATCAATCCTAGTTTAAAGAAGATAAATCACAATTACCCTTTCATTTGTTGGTACATTTAGAAAATTGGGGTCATGACCAAGATGGATCCACTGGACCTAACCAAGGGGTCCCTTACCATAATAACATCACTAGAGAGGGTTCTAAAGCCTCTAGTCAAGTAACACTATGCAATAACCCTATTTAGGTCCTATGTATTTTTATTCAAAAAATAAATGACAAAGTAAATTAAAATATAACCTAGTACTCACCAAATATTATAGCACAAAATGGGGGTAATAAACATGAAAATAAACATGCATAGAAGATCTCTACTCAAGCCAATGTAGAGTAGATCCTAATGCATGGAGAGAGAAGCATATAAACTAACAAATGAAAATCTATCTACTTTAACAAGGAGGAAAAAGAGTCAAGAATACTTACCTTTGAAGATGAATGCATTAAGCCTCAATATCTCCCTTGGATAAGGTACTTCACAAGAGGTTTTTGTGGTTTGTAAGGATAACAAAGATAACTCAGCTCTAGGCTACATGACTTCTCCATGTATCCATAAGGCTTCTCCACAAGACAAGATTCATATCTCCAATTGTAATATAAAAACCCTAGTCAATAATCTTCAAGTTTAATGGTAGATAGTTTGATTCATAAATAATGATTTACTCCATCTCCCTATGAAATGGATGTGTACATATAATTAGATTTAACCCTAAACCCTTCCAAAAGTTTAACTGATAGATTCAATGTAATAAATCATGTATCATTAATTAATAAAAGTAGTTAGGTTCTGTACTACATCAACTAAGGATGACCTAGTCTTTCAATGTGCTCATATATTTTAAGTATAGGGTGAACCTAGGCTAACTTTGTTTGATAAATGTCAAAAATATTTTTGGCTTATCTACGGGTTATTCAAGGTAATGAATTTCTTAGAAGAGTGTGTATGGGAGGTGTCAAATCATAATGAAGTGTATATGATATGCTTATTTTGTTTTTAAGTGGTGGTATAGGGGATAATAATCTTGTGAAACACCAATGGTCTACCCACCCATTTCTCAATGAACCCTTTAATGCATGTACTCAAAGAGATTGAGACTCAATGGGTTTCTACAAAATAGAAAGCATCAATAATTAATAAAGTTTGAAAATATTATGTGTATATAGTTGCATTAAATTGGCATATCCAATCAAATTATAGTAGATAGGGAAACCAAAATGAAGTGCATGATAACTTAGTATAGCAAAATCAATGAAAAAGTGAACCTAGTATCCTCTGACTTATATATTTATATGCTATATATTAAGAATTCTAAATACATAACTAGAAATGATCTTGAATTGCTAGGTTTATGATTTTTATACATTAATGGGACCCATTCTAAAAAAATTAATGGGGAAAGAGTTATACTAATATACCCACAAGGAAATAGGTGCCTAGATTCATATAGGCTACATTTCCCTTGCACTAACAACTTAGTAAAGTATGAAACATTAATCCTCATGCTACAATTTTCATTGAAGTATGAAGGTAAAGAGCCAAGAGTGTTTAGTGATTTTGAATTTGTTGTTAAACAAGTTAAAATAATATTTCAATGAAAACTATCATACCTTAAGAAATACAAACATAGGGCATGGTATTTCATCAAAATGTTTGATGCATTCATTGTCATCCCTATCCCTAGTAATTAATTCATATTGTTGGCTCATTATCATCCTCAGCTGTAAACTTAACTCCCCTTGACAACACTAAATTGTATTAATTCACTATTGAAATAATCCCTTACACCTCTATTCTAGATAATGTGAGGAATTTTTAAGTCTTTGAAGATGACCATAAAATTTTTGAATTCCTTAACAGTGTTGGGGAGTTTGAGGCCCAAATAATAGATGAAGAGGAAATAAATAATCCTAAAGCTAAAATTGACAAAGACCAAATTATCAATATTCAAGGAAATTAAATCCCAAGGGAGATGATCTCTCTAAAAAATGCATTTGACACATTCGTCCCTACACACCAATTAAGAAACCCAAATTTGTAGATAAGAAGTGTCAAACCATTAACCTTGGTTCTTTGGAAAGAACCCAAATTATCAATATAGGTCTTGATTAGATGAAAATAGAGATGAAGCAACTTGAAAAGTTGTTGCTAAGTTATTACATAATTATTTGGGCCTCTAATGATCTCAAATAATTTAACCTATAGGTGATCACTCACATCATTCCCCTTAATCTAGACCAAAGACCTTTCATTATAAGTAAAGACCTATGAATCCAATACTTGAACCATTAATAAACATAATTTCACAAGATAATTTTTGTTGAAATAATATTCCCAATTTACCATTCCACTTGGGTTAAAAACTTAGTTCCTATTTGAAAATATTATGGTGAAATTAGACTATTCATAGACTTCCAAAATCTAAATAGATCTTTAGATAAGGATAATTACCCATTATCTTCCCTTGATGAAATGATTAAAATGGTTAATTTATCTAAGAGGATGCAATTTTTGGATAGAATTTCGGGATATAATTTAATTTTAGTGCATTCTAATGATAAAAATACAATTGAATTTACAATGAGATGGGTCACATTTGCCTACAAACAAATGTCATTCAGATTGATCAATGCTAGAGTGACATTTTAAAGAGAAATGGATTTTGCTTTGGAAGGTCTAATTGGTGAATGAATAGTAATATACATGGATTATTTAACCATGTTTCCAAAATTTAGATCAGATCATATCCACCATTTTTTAAAAGTGTTTGAAATATGTATAAGGCATGGTGTTTCCTTGAATCTAGAAAAGAGTGTGTTTAATGTCACAAAAGGTAATAATCTCAGTCATATCATTATGAAATAAGGTATTTATATTGATCCCAAAATAAATAAATTAATTTATAAATTACCTAATCCTAATACTAAAAAAGAGTTGGAATCTTTCTTTAGAAAAATCAATTTTGTTTAAAAGTTCATTTTTGGATTTACTAAAATTGTCAAGCCTCTAAATGCTATGTTGAAATAGGATGATAAAATAGAGTGCCATGCTGAGTCAAAGAAGGAATTTAAATACATAAAGGATGCCATCATGTAATAATTAGTTTTAATTAGTCTATATTATCCTATCTATTTATACATTTATCATTTTTCATTCGAACATACCATTGCTTCCTATCTCATATAGAGATTGGATGGAGAAGAACACCTTGTTGATTTTATGAGCACCAATCTAAAAGATGCAGTACTAAGATAATATAATTTTGAAAAAAATGAATATGCATTGGTAAAATTTGTGAATAAATTTAAGAACTATATTCTTTGGAATAAAGTACATGTAATTTTTCTAGACTCAACTATCAAGTAAATGTTGGGATAGAACGAGCTAGGCAAGCATAGATGTAGATGGATGAATAAGTTGTAAGAGTATGACTTGGAGATAAAACATTAAAATATGGTTAAAATATAATTTATTACTCAAGTTATAATTTATATTGATCAACATATCACAATAAATTAATGAGACCAATAAAAAGCATTGCATCAGGGTTTGTATACACCAATTGTCCATTCGCAGGCCCAATGGGACTTTTATAGGAATAAAAAAAAAAATTAAGAGGATCCTCATGCATAAATTAACTTAAGGAGGGAAAATAATGCTGTATTAGACCAAACATAACCTCTTATCCCTCACCAAAGTGATAAAATATAGTGAAGATGATAAGGTGATTGAGGATCCAATATTTGTGCTCCTAGCCATTCATGCCATTTCTAGGAAATTTATGAAGGACATGAAGGAGTAGGTTCAAGTGCATGAGGTGTAGGTGAAGAACACATTTATTGTATAATTAATTTTCTGATTCAAATAATCCCTCATACAAATCTTCATATCTCTCAGGGAAGTATTTATAAAATTGGCCACGAGTAGAGAACACCTATAAGTGTAGGCATATTTAGAGAGGATCACTCACATGGAAAATAAGTGTAAAAGGCTCAATGTGGTTATTAAAAAGGACATGATCTTGGAGATAAAACTCATGTATTTCTAAAACATAAACCTATATCAAACATATGTAATGAGTATGAGAGGCTCAACTGAAGATTACTTGGAAAATACATAGACAATCATAAAACCTCTAGAATAAGGCAAGGAATAGATGATGTTTTACTTCAAGGAAGTCAACATCATAATGTCATTCCATTTGGATGTCGCCTTGTAAGATAGAGGATAATTTTAGATCCAATTAGGTCATTTCAACTAGGTCATAAGATAAAGTTATCTAAGGCCAATAAGGCTAGAGCTAAGGTAATTTTAGAGCTCTCAAACCAATCCACAATAAGTATCATCCAAGTGTCAGAGGTGAAATTTTCCCTTGTGGCCCCACTTCAAG
Source organism: Torreya grandis (assembly GCA_037957365.1). Lineage (NCBI taxonomy): Eukaryota > Viridiplantae > Streptophyta > Pinopsida > Cupressales > Taxaceae > Torreya > Torreya grandis. The sequence continues at coordinate 4,576,077 of JARHVA010000385.1, read as the reverse complement.
TGCATCAAAGACTATTGGCTCAATCAAAGTTGATCTTATGAGATCCTCCCATGAACTTATACAAGCTAGACAAGGAATTTTATTAGTGGTATCCATGTTGGCCACCAACAAGGTGAAACCTACGTAGCTTAGATATGGTTCTTATCCATCTCATTAGCATATCAATTGAGTGCGACCCCATGCATATTTTGGGGGGGAGTGGGGAGTCTCCTATTTTTTTGTTTTTTTGAATATTTATAGTTGTAATGAATTTAGGAGGCCATCATGGCCAAGTATGGGAATATAATGCTACTTGGTGATGACTCCCATCATTTTTATATATTGTAAACTAATTTCTCCTTGAGAGGTTGGCACTTTATGTAAAGAAACTTTGTTAAAACTATAATCCTTTTATTTATTTTAACTTGGTTTTCTTATCATGGAATGTGGTCCATTATTTATAGTTTAGACTTGATGCTTATGAAATAGGAGTGATTTTATGATTATTTTACAAAGATGAATATGGAATTTATATTTTTCATTTGATGGTATATCTCCTTGCATATTCGTTTCATTTTCCTTATGAGAAATCTATGCATTGTGTGATTTCAACACATAAAGTGTTTCAAAAATTTGTGTGTTATTACTACAAATATTTTGAGTGTTTACATTTTTTTAAGGATCTAAAAGTATAATATTCATATTAGTGTCCCTTAAAATATTGCCCACTGAGTTGCTAAATATTTATGCAATTATTGAACTAGTCACACCATGGTATAATTATGACTTGGAATGCTTTAATTATTAGGCATTAACATTCTCTTGATTAGAAATATCACTTTCTACCCTACCTTGCTCTCCCTTTTTATGTTTATTTTGTAATAAAAAACTCTTCCCTATTTTACAAAGTGAAAAGGTTAGGCTTAAGAGTAGGAATTAATCAAGTCTAGTCAATGAATAAGAATTCCAAACTCTTACAAAATAGACTTTGAGCCTCCAGTGGTTGTAGTCCATGTTATCTCAGTATAATAGTTTAAACTACTCGGTCCTTGGATTGAACTAACATAAATCATAAAATTAATGAGGGGATATATTAATCTCATGAATTATCCTCCACTTTACTCTTTTTAAAACTCAACCTCATGAGTGCCTTCAGATGTAGGATTTTGGGGTCAACAATAGCTTGGTGGAAAGATTAGAAATGGCTTATTAACCCCGCTTTGTATAATTACACCACTCAAAAAGGATATGAATGGATATTTCCACACCTAACTATAGTTTGAAAACTTAATGGTAATTAAAAAGTTCATTCCCATTTTATATTTTGGGGGAGACATTTTTAGACTATGTGGGATACATGAATTGAGCCTAAGTTGACTCACTTTGCCTAGTGTTTGATTCATCAAGGGATTCCTATAAGTATACAGATACTTAAATTGGGTTTTGTGTAGCCTTGATTCATTTTTGTATGAACCTGGAGACTTTCATGTAACTTTTATATTTTTTCCCCAAAGCCTAAAGTTCTTGGGTTTAGATACATGATTTTTTAGGCATTTTCACCTAGATCCCTTCAATTGGTTTCACACACTTTTGGGTGATCACTCATAAATTCCCCCATAGTTCACCCAAATTTAACATGTTTTCACAGTGGAAATTATGTTTTAGATATAGAAAGAATATAATTAACTTTATTCTCTAATATTTTTATTGACATTCACTTTTGTACTTATAATAAGTATTTGGTTATTTCTAATGTGCTTTTGCATATTCAAGTGAAAACCATTAAAGTGGCTATGGAGATGGTCTACCTACAACAACTAATTGGTCATTTGGGTGATTTCCCCTACTACATTTCTTATGTACCACCCTCTACACTATGAAAAATAGCTCCAAGAAGAGGTAATATCACTCCTTGAGGGTGGTGTTCACCATAATTGGTCTTGTTAGTGTTCTCAAAACCATGGTATTGGTTTGCCATCACAACATCTATCTCCTTCCCTATCCCACCATGGAGGTTGGGGCTCTCTAACTTTTCTTCCCATGGCTCAAGGTTGGGTATCTCCATTTTCTATAGACTAGTGCAGATGAAGCCACCCACTAGGAATATTATAGGGTGGTATACAACCACTATGTAATAAATTCTTCCCTTGGATCACTTTGGATATTTATTTTTGACACACTAAATAAGAAACTAAGGTGAAATAATATGGTCCATAACTGATCCAAAACTTGAAAGCTTTGGTTGAAATATAAATCAAGAAACAAGAACAAAACAATTCAAATAATGTTATCTCTGAGAAGAGATGTTTTATTAATCAAATTTGCAAACCCAAACATGTGCTTATCTCTAAGAAGATATGTCTAATTTACATTTTAGGTTACATCTTCATTTATACATGTTTTGAAGGTGTAAGGAGGATGTGGAAGGTCACTAGTCTTGAGGGAGATGAATTGGTTTGACTTACATGATTTAAAACAATACATAATTCGAGGAATTACTATTTTTAGAAACTTACTATTTTTAGACTACACTACTAAAATTGAAATTTGGGACACTTATATTGGGTTTTAGGGGGTCAAACTTCATCAACAGAGCTCCATGCCATATCACAAAATTCCCCTCATTATTACCTTTCCAATGGTTCAAATGGTGAGTCAATTGGAGCTATGGTACAAAAGTTATGGCTCCTAGAAGTTCTATCATCAATTGGGGTGGACCCATCACCTGAATTGTCATCTGAATTGTTGCCCAGATCATTCCTCCCTCCTTGAGAAGCAATGGTCCCCATTGCATCAATATTTGTCATCAAGTGTGGTAGTTTTACTTTGAATTGATTCTCGATGCATACTTGGAAGGGAGTGTGATTTATGGAACTGTGTAGGCCCTGATTTTTCACCATTTCTATCTAACCATTAGTCTATGAATGGAAAACCATGAAATTATTTAGCTTGGTATCTATTTGATTCTATTGTTGTGTTGTTTGTGTATTAAAGGTTGCAACATCAATCCTTTTCGATTCTTGTGGCTTGACCACCATGAGAACAAATTTCTTGGCACTAATCAGAGAGACATATGTAGAAGGTGGTACTTCTGGTACCCTATAGTGCCATGTTACAAGAGTGAGAGTAATTATTTGAGTTATTGATTCATATATGCCATGATAATCATACATGAATGACTGACCAAAGAGTACATCACAAACATCTAGATTTACCACATCATATAAGACCTCGTCTTGGAAGGGTTTTATTGTATATGAGAGAAGATATTGGTGGGTGACACAGAGGTTTCTCCCTAGACTCAACCATCCAATACTGTATGGATTTGGGTGAGGCTTCATGGACAAATTTAGGCTTTTCACAACACTAGCAGAGATTAAATTTTTTTGACTTCCACTATCAAGATTGAAATGTAGAGGCTTACCTTTCACCCATAACTTAGAGTGAAACAACCTTTCTTTGTCATCTAGCCTCTCCTCATGGGTCTATGATGAAGCAATAATGGATTCAGGCTCAACATCTATAATCTTTTCTTCAACCTCTTTAACTGTAGGGTCTGTATGAGGTAGAGTAGTAGATGTTGAGGATTATGACTCAGAATGCAGGGACTTGATGGCTCGACATTATTATTTGGAGTGAGTTATAGATTTATGATAATCACACCATTTCCTACCCTTTCCTTCCTTTTACTTCCAATTTTGGCCTCATGTTTGACCTTCTTTATCAGTTCTCCATTTTGAAGGCTGACTCTTCGTATTCATTCTTCCATGCTTCTACTCAATCTTCACTACAAACTTGTATGCCTCACCAAGGGTTTCAAAATTTAAGAGTTCCATTTCTCCCCATATATACCATTTTAGTCCACCACGATATTTGAGAACCTTGTGTTTCACACTTTATTGGATGCCCAATCTTGCAGATAGAGAATGAAAAATATCAGTGTAATATTGAACATATTGTTCCTTACCTTGGTGAAGTTGTTGCCACTCTATATATAGATCATCATATGCTCTAATTGGGTAGTATTATTCATTCATAGCTTCTATGAAATCATCCCAAGTAGGTTTTACCTCAAGGCCAATATCATCTGCATTGAATTTTTTTGTACACTTACCACCAATTTTTGACAGGCAATGATGCTTTCAAAAGAGCAAAAGTGATCTTCTCTTTATCGATGAATTTATTTACAAAAAAATAAGAAGATAATTGATCCAACCAATTTTATACTACATCAGCATTGATTTTTCCTTCAAATTTAGGGATATCAAAATTCACCTGAACCTTGAAGGGTGTTGGGGCACTGAAAGGATGTGGGGGTGCAAATGAGGAGCTAGAATTTCCCATCAAGATATTTTAGAGAATTTGAGTGAATCATTTTAGCATCTAACATTTCTTTTATTGGAGGGATTCATTCACCATTTCATTTAAAGGATTAGATGTCTTGGTGTTGTCTGCCATTTCAAGTCATTTGGAGCGAGTAGGTGGATAGTCTACTAGTTCTATTTTCCACCTAATCTTCCTATAATCTGACCTCATCCTTGGGATCATACACTCTAAAGACAAACCACTCTGATACTAGTAATAAAAAACTTGAAAGCTTTGGTTGAAATATAATTCAAGAAACAAGAATAAAACAATTCAAATAATGCTATCTCTGAGAAGAGATGTTTTATTGATCAAATTTGCAGACCCAAACATATGCTTATCTCTGAGAAGAGATGTCTAATTTCCATTTCAGGTTACATATTAATTTATACATGTTTTGAAGGTTTGGGGAAGATGTGGAAAGTCACCAATCTTGAGGGAGATGAATTGGTTCAACTTCCATGATTTACAACAATACATAATTTGAGGAATTACTATTTTTAAAAACTTACTATTTTTAGACTACACTACTAAAATTGAAATTTGGGACACTTCCATTGGTTTTTATGGGGTCAAAATTCATTTATAAAATCTCCTTCCCATCTCATGAAATTTCCCTCATTATTATCTTTCCAACGGTTCAAACGGTGAGTCAAATGGAGCTACAGTGCAAAAGTTATGGCTCCCAAAAGTTCAATAATTGGGGTGGACCCATCACCAAAATTGTCATCTAAATTGTTGCCCAGATCATTCCTCCCTCCTTGAGAAGCAATTTTCCCCATTAAATAAATATTGTTCACCAAGTTTGGTAGTTCTACTTCAATTTGATTCCCAATGCATACTTGGAAGGGACTGTGATTTTTGGAATTATGCAGGGCCCAATTTTTCATCATTTCTATCGGACCATCAGCCTATGGATGGAACACTATGAACTTCTTCAGCTTGGTATCTATTTAATTTTGTTATTGTGTTGTTTTGTTAGTTGGGGCTGCAAACTTAGTCCTTTTGGATTCTTGTGGCTTGACCACCATGAGAATAAATTTCTTGGCACTAATTAGAGAGATAGATGTAGAAGGTGGTACCTCTAGTACCCTATAGCACCATGTTCCAAGAGTGAGAGTAATTCTTTGAGTTCTTGATTCATATATTCCATGTCGATCATACATGAATGGCTGACCAAAGAGTACATCATAAACATCTAGATTTACCACATCACATAAGACGTCATCTTGGAAGGGTTTTATTGCATATGAGAGAAGACATTGGTGGGTGACACAGAGGTTTCTCCCTGGACTCAACCATCCAATATTGTATGGCTTTGGGTGAGGCTTCATCGATAGATTTAGGCTTTTCAAACCATTAGTAGAGACTAAATTCTTTTGACTTCCACTATCAAGAATGAAATGTAGAGGCTTACCTTTCACCCATAACTTAGAGTGAAACAACATTTCCTTTTCATCTAGCCTCTCCTCATGGGTCTGTGATGAAGCAAAAATGGCTTTAGGCTCAACATCTATAATCTCTTCTTCAACCTCTTCAACTGCAGGTTCTATATGAGGTAGAGTATAAATGTTGAGGATTGTGACTCAAAAACTAGGGACTTGATGGTTTGACATTCTTCTTTGGAGTGAGTTTTAGATTTTTGATAATCACACCATTTCCCAGTCTTTCCTTCCTTTTGCTTCCAATTTTGGCCTCATGTTTGACCTTCTTTATTAGTTTTCCATTTTGAAGGCTAACTCTTCATATTCATTCTTCCATGCTTTTTCTCAATCTTCACTATGAACTTGTATGCCTCTCTAAGGGTTTCCAAATTGAAGAGTTCCATTTCTCCCCGTATGTACCATTATAGTCCACCATGATATTTGAGAACCTTGTGTTTCTCACCTTCTTGGATGCCCAATCTCATAGATAGAGAATGAAAAATATCAATGTAATCTTGAATAGATTGTTCCTTTCCTTGGTGAAGTTGTTGCCACTCTATATACATATCATCATATGCTCCAATGGGGTAGTATTCTTCCTTCATAGCTTCTATGAAATCAATGAATCTCTTTTTGTACACTTCCCACTAGTTTTTGATGGGCAATGATGCTTTCAAAAGAGCAAAAGTGATCTTCTCTTTATCGGTGAATTTATTTATAGAAAAATAAGAAGATAATTGATCCAACCAATTTTCTACTACATCAACATTGATTTTGCCTTCAAATGTAGGGATATAAAAATTCACCTAAACCTTGAAGGGTATTGGCACACTAAAAGGATGTGGGGGTGCAGATGAAGAGCTAGAATTTCCCATCGAGATTTGTTGGAGAATTTGAGAGAATCATTTTAGCATCTATGCTTGCTACTATTGGAGGGCTTCATTCACCATCTCCTTGAAAGGATCAGATGTCTCAGTGTTGTCCACCATTTGAAGTCATTCAGAGTGAATAGGTGGATAGTCTACTGGTTCTATTTTCCACCCAAGCTTCCTATAATTTGACCTCATCCACTAGACCATACACTCTAAAGGCAAACTACTATGATACCACTAATCCAAAACTCAAAAGCTTTAGTTGAAAGATAATTCAAGAAACAAGAACAAAACAATTCAAATAATGCTATCTCTGAGAAGAGATGTTTTATTGAACAAATTTACAGACCCAAACCTATGCTTATCTCTGAGAAGAGATGTCTATTTTCCATTTCAAGTTACATCTTAATTCATACATGTTTTGAAGGCGTGGGGAGGATGTGGAAGGTCACCAATCTCAAGGGAGATGAATTGGTCTAACTTCCATGATTTACAACAATACAGAATTTAAAGAATTACTATTTTTAGAAACTTACTATTTTTAGACTACACTAATAAAATTAAAATTTGGGACACTTCCATTGGGTTTTAGGGGGTAAAATTTCATTGAGCAAATCTCTATGCCATCTCATGACATTCCCCTCATTATTATCTTTCCAATGGTTCAAATGGTGAGTTAATTAGACCTACAGTGCAAAATTTATGGCTCACAGAATTTCTATCATCAATTAGGGTGGACCCATCACCTGACTTATCATCTAAATTGTTGCCTAGATCATTCCTCCCTCCTTGAGAAGTAATGGTCCTTATTACATCAAGATTTGTCATCAGGTGTGGTATTTTTACTTTGATTTGATTCTCAATGCATACTTGGAAGGGACTATGATTTATGGAACTATGTAGGGCCCGATTGTTCACCATTTCTATTTGACCATCAGTCTGTGGATGGAACACTATGAACTTCTTTAGCTTTTTATCTATTTGATTCTATTATTGTGTTGTTTGTGTAGTCAGGGCTGCAACATCAGTCCTTTTAGATTCTTGTGGCTTGACCACCATGAGAACAAATTTATTGGCACTAATCAGAGAGATAGATGTAGAAGGTGGTACCTTTGGTACCTTATAGTGCCATGTTCCAAGAGTGAGAGTAATTCTTCAAGTTCTTGATTCATTTATGCCATGTCGATCATACATGAATGGCTGATCAAAGAGTACATCACAAACATCTAGATTGACCACATCACATAAGACCTCATCTTGGAAGGGTTTTATTGCATATGAGAGAAGACATTGGTGGGTGACATGGAGGTTTCTCCCTAGACTCAACCATCCAATATTGTATGGCTTTAGGTGAGGCTTCATGGACAGATTCAGGCTTTTCACAACACTAGAAAAGATTAAATTTTTTTGACTTCCACTATCAAGAATGAAATGTCGAGGCTTAATTTTCACCCATAACTTAGAGTGAAACAACCTTTCCTTGTCATCTAGCCTCTCCTCATGGGTCTGTGATGAAGCAATAATGGCTTCAGGCTTAGCATTTATAATCTCTTCTTCAACCTCTTCAACTACAAGGTTTGTATGAGGTAGAGTAGTAGATGTTGAGGATTGTGACTCAAAAAGTAGGGACTTGATGGCTTGAAATTATTCTTTAGAGTTAAATCTAGATTTTTGATAATCACACCATTTCCCAACCTTTCTTTCCTTTTGTTTCCAATTTTTGCCTCATATTTGACTTTCTTTATCAGTTCTCCATTTTGAATGCTGACTCTTCATATTCATTCTTCCATGCTTCTACTCAATCTTCACTATAAAATTGTATGCCTCACCAAGGGTTTCCAAATTGAAGAGTTCCATTTCTCCCCATATGTACCATTGTAGTCCACCATGATATTTGAGAACCTTGTGTTTCTCACTTTCTTGGATGCCCAATCTTGTAGATAGAGAATGAAAAATATCAGTGTAATATTGAATAGATTGTTCTTTACCTTGGCAATGTTGTTTTCACTCTATATACAGATTGTCATATGCTCCATTAGGGTAGTATTCTTCCTTCACAACTTATATTAAATCATCTCAAGTAGGTTCTATCTCAAGGCCAATATCAGCTACACTGAATCTCTTTTTGTACACTTCCCACCAAATTTTGATAGGTAATGATGCTTTCAAAAGAGCAAAAGTGATCTTCTCTTTATTAGTGAATTTATTTATAGAAAAATAAGAAGATAATTGATCCAACCAATTTTCTACTGCATCAACATTTATTTTTCCTTCAAATGTACGGATATCAAAATTCACCTAAACCTTGAAGGGTGTTGGGGCACTAAAAGGATGTGGGGGTGTAGATGAGGAGCTAGAATTTTCCATCAAGATTTGTTGGAGAATTTGAGTGAATTGTTATAGATTTTGTGCTTGCTATTGTTATAGGGCTTCATTCACCATTTCATTGAAAGGATCGGATGTCTCGTTGTTGTCTGCCATTTGAAGTCATTTGGATTGAATAGGTTGATAGTTTGTTGGTTCTATTTTCCACCCAAGCTTCTTATAATCTAACCTCACCCTCAAGATCATACACTCTAAAGACAAACTCATCTAATACCACTGATCCAAAATTTTAAAGATTTGGTTGAAAGATAATTCAAGAAAAAAAAACAAAACCATTCAAATAGTGTTATCTTTGAGAAGAGATGTTTTATTGATCAAATTTGTAGACCCAAACATATGTTTATCTCTGAGAAGAGATGTCTAATTTCCATTTCAGATTACATATTGATTTATACATGTTTTTAATGTGTGGGTAGGATGTTTAAGGTCACCAATATCGAGGGAGATGAGTTGGTTTGACTTCAATGATTTAAAACAATATAGAATTCAAGGAATTACTATTTTTAGAAACTTACTATTTTTAGATTGCACTACTAAAATTAAAAATTGGGACACTTTTATTGGGTTTTATGGAGTCAAAATTCATCAAAAAAATCTCAATGCCATCTAACAATGTTCCCTTCATTATTATCTTTCCAATGTTCAAACAGTGAGTCAATTGGAGCTATGATGCAAAAGTTATGGCTCCCAAAAGTTTCATCATCAATTGGGGTGGACCCATCACCCAAATTGTAATCTAAATTGTTTCCCAGATCATTCCTCCCTCCTTGAGAAGCAATGGTCCCCATTGCATCAATATTTGTCATCAAGTGTGGTATTTGTACTTTGATTTGATTCTCGATGCGTACTTGGAAGGGACTATGATTTATGGAACTATGTAGGGCCTGATTGTTCACCATTTCTATCTGACCATTAGTCTATGGATAGAATGCCATGTAATTATTCAGCTTGGTATCTATTTGATTCTATTTTTGTGTTGTTTATATAGTCAAGGCTGCAACATCAGTCCTTTTGGATACTTGTGGCTTGACCACCATGAGAACAAATTTCTTGGCACTAATCAGAGAGATAGATGTAGAAGGTGGTACCTCTGGTACCCTGTAGTGTCGTGTTCCAAGAGTGAGAGTAATTATTGAGTTCTTGATTCATATATTCCATGTTGATCATATATGAATGGCTGACCAAAGATTACATCACAAACATCTAGATTCACCACATCACATAAGACCTCATCTTGGAAGGGTTTTATTACATATGAGAGAAGACATTAGTGGGTGACACAGAGGTTTCTCCATGGACTTAACCATCCAATATTGTATGGCTTTGGGTGAGGATTCATGGATAGATATAGGCTATTCACAACATTAGTAGATATTAAATTCTTTTGACTTCCACTATCAAGAATGAAATGCAGAGGCTTACCTTTCACCCATAACTTAGAGTGAAACAACCTTTCCTTGTCATCCAACGTCTCCTCATGGGTCTATGATGAAGCAATAATGGCTTTAAGTTCAACATCTATAATCTCTTCTTCAACCTCTTTAAATACAGGGTCTGTATGAGGTAGAGTAGTAGATGTTGAGGATTGTGACTCACAAAGTAGGGATTTGATGGCTTAACATTCTTCTTTGGACTGAGTTCCAAATTTGTGATAATCACAATATTTCCTAGCCTTTCCTTCTTTTTGCTTCCAATTTTGGCCTCGTTCTTGACCTTATTTATCAGTTCTACATTTTGAAGGTTGACTCTTTGTATTCATTCTTCCATGCTTTTGCTCAATATTCACTATGAACTTGTACTCCTCACCAAGGATTTCCAAATTGAAGAGTTCCATTTCTCCCCCTATGTACCATTATAGTCCACCATGATATTTGAAAACCTTATGTTTCTCACTTTCTTGGATGCCCAATCTCGTAGATAGAGATTGAAAAATATCAGTGTGATCTTGAACAGATTGTTCCTTACCTTGGTGAAGTTGTTGCCACTCTATATAAATATCATCATATGCTCCAATGGGGTAGTATTATTCCTTCACAGCTTCTATGAAATCATCCCATGTAGGTTTTTTCTCAAGGCCAATATCATTTGCACTAAACCTCTTTTTGTACACTTCCCACCAGTTTTTGACAAGCAATGATGCTTTTAAAAGAGAAAAAGTGATATTCTCTTTATTGATGAATTTATTTATAGAAAAAATAAGAAAATAATTGATCCAACTAGTTTTATACTACATCGGCATTGATTTCACCTTCAAATGTAGGGATATCAAAATTCACCTAAACCTTGAAGGGTGTTAGGGCACTAAAAGGATGTGGGGGTGCAGATGAGGAGCTATAATTTCCCATTGATATTTGTTATATAATTTGAGCAAATTATTGTAGCATCTCTACTTAATGCTATTGGAGGGCTTCATTCACCATTTCCTTGAAAGGATCGGATGTCTCGATGTTGTCCACCATTTCAAGTCATTTGGAGCAAATAGGTGGATAGTCTATTGGTTCTATTTTCCACCCAAGCTTCTTATAATATAACCACAGCCTTGGGATCATACACTCTAAAGACAAATTTATCTGATACCATAGATCCAAAACTTGAAAGCTTTAGTTGAAAGATAATTCAAGAAACAAGAACAAAAAATTCAAATAATGCTATCTCTAAGAAGAGATGTTTTATTAATCAAATTTATAGACCCAAACATATGCTTATCTGTGAGAAGAGATGTATAATTTATATTTTAGGTTAAATATTCATTTATACATGTTTTGAAGGTGTGGGGAGGATGTGGAAGGTCACCAATCTCAACTGAGATGAATTGGTTTGACTTCCATGATTTAAACCAATATAAAATTCAAGGAACTGCTATTTTTAGAAACTTACTATTTTTAGATTACACTAATAAAATTGAAATTTAGGACACTTCCATTGGGTTTTAAGGGGTCAAAGTTCATTTATTATAGCTCCATGCCATAACATGATGTTCCCCTCATTATTAGCTTTCCAACGATTTAAATGGTGTGTCAATTGGAGATACGGTGGTAACGTTATGGCTCCCAAAAGTTCCATCATCAATTGAGGTGGATCCATCACCCAAATTATCATCTAAATTGTTGCCTAGATCATTCCTCCCTCCTTGAGAAACAATGGTCCTAATTGCATCAAGATTTGTCATCATGTTTGGTAGTTGTACTTCAATTTAATTCTCGATGCATACTTAGAAGGGACTGTGATTTATGGAACTGTGCAAGGCATGATTGTTCATCATTTCTATCTGACCATCAGTCTATGGATGGAACACTATAAACTTCTTTATCTTGGTATCTCTTTGACTCTATTATTGTGTTGTTTGTGTAGTTAGGGTTGTAACATCAGTCCACTTGGATTCTTGTGGCTTGACCACCTTGAGAACAAATTTCTTGGCACTAATCAGAGAGACAGATGTAGAAGGTGGTACCTCTAGTACCATATAGCACCGTGTTCCAAGAATGAGAGTAATTATTTTAGTTCTTGATTCATATATGCCATGTCGATCATACATGAATGGCTGACCAAAGAGTACATCACAAACATCTAGATTTACCACATCACATAAGACGTCATCTTGGAAGGGTTTTATTGCACATGAGAGAAGACATTGGTGGGTAACATAGAGGTTTCTCCTTGGACTCAACCATCCAATACTGTATGGATTTAGGTGAGGATTCATGGAAAAATTTAGGCTTTTCACAACATTAGTAGAGATTAAATTCTTTTGACTTCCACTATCAAGAATGAAATGTAGAGGCTTACTTTTCACCCATAACTTAGAGTGAAACAACTTTTCCTTGTCATCTAGCCTCTCCTCATGGGTCTATGATGAAGAAACAATGGCTTTAGGCTCAGCATCTATAATATCTTCTTCAACCTCTTCAACTACAAGGTCTATATGAGGTAGAGTAGTAGATGTTGAGGATTGTGACTCAAAAAGTAAGGACTTGATGGCTCGACATTCTTCTTTAGAGTGAGTTATAGATTTGTGATAATCACACCATTTCCCAACATTTCCTTCCTTTTGCTTCCAATTTTGGCCTCATTTTTTACCTTCTTTATCATTTCTCCATTTTGAAAGCTAACTCTTCGTATTCATTCTTCCATGCTTCTGCTCAATCTTCACTGTGAGCTTGTACACCTCACCAAGAGTTTCCAAATTGAAGAGTTCCATTTATCCCCATATGTACCATTGTAGTCCACCATAATATTTAAGAACCTTGTGTTTATCATTTTCTTGGATTCCCAATCTCCTAGATAGAGAATGAAAAATATCAGTGTAATTTTGAACAGATTGTTCCTTACCTTGGTGAAGTTATTGCCACTCTATATACAGATCATCACATGCTCCAATGGGGTAGTATTCTTCCTTCATAGCTTTTATGAAATCAACCTAAGTAGGTTTTACCTCAAGGCTAATATCATCTGCACTAAATCTCTTTTTGTACACTTTCCACCAATTTTTGATAGGCAATGATGCTTTCATAAGAGAAAAAGTGATCTTCTCTTTATCGATGAATTTATTTACAGAAAAATAAGAAGATAATTGATCCAACCAATTTTCTACTGCATCATTATTAATTTTGCCTTCAAATGCAGGGATATCAAAATTCACATGAACATTGAAGGGTGTTGGGGCACTGAAAAGATGTGGGGGTGTAGATGAAGAGCTATAATTTCCCATCAAGATTTATTAGAGAATTTGAATGAATTTTTGTAGCATCTACACTTGTTTCTATTGGAGGGCTTCATTCACCATTTCCTTGGAAGGATCAGATGTCTCATTGCTATTTTCCATTTGAAGTCATTTGGAGTGAATAGGTGGATAGCTGTTGGTTCTATTTTCTACCCAAGCTTCCTATAATTTGACCTCATTCTCAGAATAATACACTCTCAAGACAAACTACTCTGATACCACTGATCCAAAAATTGAAAGCTTTGGTTGAAATATAATTCAAGAAATAAGAACAAAACAACTCAAATAATGCTATCTCTGAGAAGAGATGTTTTATTGATCAAATTTGTAGACCCAAACATATGCTTATCTCTAAGAAGAGATGTCTGATTTCCATTTCAGGTTACATCTTTATTTATACATGTTTTGAAGGTGTGGGGAGGATATGGAATGTCACCAATCTCAAGGGAGATGAATTGGTTTGACTTCCATGATTTAAAATAATACATAATTTGAGGAATTACTATTTTTAGAAACTTACTATTTTTAGACTACACTACTAAAATTGAAATTTGGGACACTTACATTGGAAATTATGGGTTAAAACTTCATCAAGCAAATATCCATGCCATCTCACAACATTTCCCTTATTATTATCTTTCCAACGATTCAAATGGTGAGTCAATTAGAGCTACAGTGCAAAATTTATGCTCCCATAAGTTTCCTCATCAATTGGGGTGGACCCATCACCTGAGTTGTCATCTGAATTTTTGCCCAGATCATTAATCCCTCCTTGAGAATCAATGGTCTCCATTTCATCAATATTTATCATTAAGTGTGGTAGTTGTACTTTTATTTGATTCCTGATTCATACTTGGAAGGGATTGTGATTTATGGAACTGTGCAGGGCCTGATTGTTCACCATTTCTATCTGACCATCAGTCTATGGATGGAATGCCATGAAATTATTTAGCTTGGTATCTATTTGATTATGTTGTTGTGTTGTTTTTGTAGTTAAGGCTGCAACATTAGTCCTTTTGGATTCTTGTGGCTTGACCACCATGAGAACAAATTTCTTGGCACTAATCAGAGAGACAATGTAGAAGGTGGTACCTCTAGTAACTTGTAGTACCATGTTCCAAGAGTGAGATTAAATCTTCAAGTTATTGATTCATATATGACATGTTGATCATACATGAATGGATGACCAAAGAGTACATCACAAACATCTAGATTGACCACATCACATAAGACCTCATCTTGGAAGGGTTTTATTGCATATGAGAGAAGACATTGGTGGGTGACATGGAGGTTTCTCTCTGGACTCAACCATCCAACACTGTATGGCTTTGGGTGAGGTTTCATGGATAGATTTAGGGTTTTCATAACATTAGCATAGATTAAATTCTTTTGACTTCCACTATCAAGAATGAAATGGAGAGGCTTACCTTTCACCCATAACTTAGAGTGAAACAACCTTCTCTTGTCATCTAATCTCTCCTCATGGGTTTGTGATGAAGTAATAATGGCTTAGGCTCAGCATCTATAATCTCTTCTTTAACCTCTTCAACTACAAGGTCTGTATGAGGTAGAGCAGTAGATGTTGAGGATTGTGACTCAGAAAGTAGGGACTTGATGGCTTGACATTCTTCTTTGGAGTGAGTTCTAGATTTGTGATAATCACACCATTTCCTAGCCTTTCCTTCCTTTTGCTTCAAGTTTTGGCCTTGTGTATGACTTTCTTTATCAGTTATCCATTTTGAAGGCTGACTCTTTGTATTCATTCTTCCATGCTTTTGCTCAATCTTCACTACCAACTTGTACGCCTCACCAAGGGTTTCAAAATTGAAGAGTTCCATTTTTCCCCTTATGTACCATTATAGTCTACCACGATATTTGAGAACCTTGTTCTTATCACTTTATTAGATGCCGAATCTCGCAAATAGAGAATGAAAAATATAAGTGTAATCTTGAACAGATTGTTCTTTACCTTGGTGAAGTTTTTGCCACTCTATACATAGATCATCATATGCTCCAATGGGGTAGTATTCTTCCTTTATATGTTTTATGAAATCATCCCATGTAGGTTATGTCTCAAGGCCAATATCATCTGCACTGAATCTCTTTTTGTACACTTCCCACCAATTTTTGATAGGAAATGATACTTTCAAAAGAGCAAAAGTGATCTTCTCTTTATCGGTGAATTTATTTATAGAAAAATAAGAAGATAATTGATCGAACCAATTTTTTACTATATCATCATCAATTTTTCCTTCAAATTTAGGGATATCAAAATTCACTTGAACCTTGAAGGGTGTTGGGGCACTAAAAGGATGTGGGAGTATAGATGAGGAGCTAAAATTTCCCATTGAGATTTGTTGAAGAATTTGAGTGAATTATTCTAGCATCTGTGCTTGCTAATTTTGGAGGGCTTCATTCAACATTTCCTTGAAAGGATTGGATGTCTCAGTGTTTTTCGTGATTTGAAGTCATTTGGAGCAAATAGGTGGATAGTCTATTGGTTCTATTTTGCACCCAAGCTTCCTATAATCTGACCTCATCCTTGGGATCATACACTCTAAAGAAAAACCACTCTGATACCACTAATCCAAAACTCCAAAGCTTTGGTTGAAATATAATTCAAGAAATAAGAACAATTCAAATAATGCTATCTTTGAGAAGAGATGTTTTATTAATCAAATTTACAGACCTAAACATATGTTTATCTCTGAGAAGAGATGTCTGATTTCCATTTTAGGTTACATCTTTATTTATACATGTTTTTAAGATGTGGGGAGGATGTGGAAGGTCACCAATCTTGAGGGAGATGAATTGGTTCGATTTCCATGATTTACAACAATACAAAATTCAAGGAATTACTATTTTTAAAAACTTAATATTTTTAGACTACAATACTAAAATTGAAATTTGGGACACTTCCATTGGGTTTTAAGGGGTCAAACTTCATTTATCAAATATCCATGTCATCTCATGACATTCCCCTCATTATTATCTTTCCAATAGTTTAAATGGTGAGTCAATTGGAGCTACGGTGTAAAAGTTATGGCTCCCAAAAGTTCCATCATCAATTGGGGTGGACCCATCACCCGAATTGTCATTTGAATTGTTGCCCAGATCATTCCTCCCTATTTGAGAAGAGATGGTCCCCATTACATCAATATTTTTCATCAAGTATGGTAGTTGTACTTTGATTTGATTTTTGATGCATACTTGGAAGGGACTGTGATTTATGGAACTGTGCAGGGCCTGATTGTTCACCATTTCTATCTGACCATCAGTCTATGGATGGAATGCCATGAAATTATTTAGCTTGGTATCTATTTGATTTTATTATTGTGTTGTTTTTGTAGTCAGGCCTATAACATTAGTCATTTTGGATTCTTGTGGCTTGACCACCATGAGATCAAATTTCTTGGTACTAATCAGAGAGACAGATGTAGAAGGTGATACCTCTAGTACCCTCTAGCACCATGTTTCAAGAGTGAGAGTAATTCTTCAAGTTCTTGATTCATATATTCCATGTCGATCATACATGAATGGTTGACCAAAGAGTACATCATAAATATCTAGATTTACCACATCACATAAGACCTCATCTTGGAAGGGTTTTATTGCATATGAGAGAAGACATTGGTGGGTGACATAGAGGTTTCTCTCTAGACTCAACCATCCAATACTATATGGATTTGGGTGAGGCTTCATGGATAGTTTTAGGATTTTCATAACATTAGTAGAGATTAAATACTTTTGACTTCCACTATCAAGAATGAAATGTAGAGGCTTACATTTCACCCATAAGTTAGAGTGAAACAACCCTTCCTTTTCATCTAGCCTCTCCTCGTGGGTCTATGATGAAGTAAAAATTGCTTCAAGCTCAACATCTATAATCTCTTCTTCAACCTCTTCAACTGTATGGTCTGTATGAGGTAGAGTAGTAGATGTTGAGGATTGTGACTCAACAAGCAGGGATTTGATGGCTCGACATTCTTCTTTGGAGTGAGTTCTAGATTTGTGATAATCACACCATTTCCCAGTGTTTCCTTCCTTTTGCTTCCAATTTTGGCCTCATGTTTGACCTTCTTTATCAGTTCTCCATTTTGAAGGCTGACTCTTCGTATTCATTCTTCCATGCTTCTAGAAACTCAATCTTCACTATGAACTTATACGTCTCACCAAGGGTTTCCAAATTGAAGAGTTCTTTTTCTCTACATATGTACCATTGAATTCCACCACGATATTTGAGAACCTTATGTTTATCACTTTATTGGATGCCCAATCTCATAGATAGAGAATGAAAAATATCAATGTAATCTTTAACAGATTATTCCTTATCTTGGTGAAGTTGTTGCCACTCTTTATACAGATCGTCATATGATCCAATGGGGTAGTATTCTTCCTTCATAGCTTTTATGAAATTATCCCAATTAGGTTCTATCTCAAGGCCAGTATAATCTACACTGAATCTCTTTTTTACACTTCCCACCTATTTTTGATAGGCAATGATGCTTTCAAAAGAGTAAAAGTGATCTTCTCTTTATTGGTGAATTTATTTATAGAAAAATAAGAAGATAATTGATCCAACCAATTTTCTACTGCATCATCACTGATTTTGCCTTCAAATTTAGGGATATCAAAATTCACTTGAACCTTGAAGGGTGTTGGGGAACTGAAAAGATGTGGGGGTGCAGATGAGGAGCTATAATTTCCCATTGATATTTTTTGGAGAATTTGAGCAAATTTTTTTAGCATCTACACTTATTACTGTTGGAGGGATTCATTCACCATTTACTTGAAAGGATCGAATGTCTCGGTGTTTTCCACCATTTGAATTCATTTGGAGTGAATAGGTGGAAAGTCTGTTGTTTCTATTTTCCACCCAAGCTTCCTTTAATTTGACCTCATCCTCAAGATCATACACTCTAAAGACAAACTGCTCTGATACCACTGATCCAAAACTCAAAAGCTTTGGTTGAAAGATAATTTAAGAAACAAGAACAAAACAATTCAAATAATGATATCTCTAAGAAGAGATGTTTTATTGATCAAATTTGTAGACCCAAACATATGCTTCTCTGAGAAGAGATGCCTGATTTCTATTTCAGGTTATATCTTCATTTATACATGTTTTTAAGGTGTGGGGAGGATGTGGAAGGTTACCAATCTTGAGAGAGATGAATTGGTTTGACTTCCACCATTTACAACAATATAGAATTCAAGGAATTACTATTTTTAGAAACTTACTATTTTTAGACTGCACTACTAAAATTGAAATTTGGGACACTTCCATTGGGTTTTAGGGGGTCAAACTTCATTGATCAAAGCTCAATGCCATATCATGATGTTCTGCTCATTAATAGGTTTCTAATAGTTCAAACAGTGAGTCAATTGGAGCTACGGTGCAAAAGTTATGGCTCCCAAAAGTTCTGTCATCAATTGGGGTGGACCCATCACCCGAATTGTCATCTGAATTGTTGTCTAGATCAATAACATACCTTTGAATCTGGATGGGACCTTGTTATTGAAGATAAATCTCTTTTAGGATTTATATGGGGTGATCCTCCTAATCAAGATCCTTCCTTAGCTGATCTCTTTAATACTTATGCTTAAAGTATCTTTGTTTTTGAAGTTCTATAGATTTCCTAGGCATGGCCTAGTATTTTGCTATTTTCAAATTTTTTTGTACTTGTGTTTCATACGCTGAGCCTAGTGTGTTTTTATGGTGTGCTCTTTTACAACCAATTTTTTTTTTGTGAATAGTTTTGTACATGTTGATATATTTATATTAATAGTATAAGCTATATTTAATCAAAAGGAGGGGGAGGGAAGATAAGGTGGTAATCTCATTTTATTTTAGGTGTGCATATTCAAAGTGTCCACTTTTGATAATATGAAAATCACATGTAAAGTCATAGAAAATAGTGAAATAAGTTAAAAGGTTATTTTTTAAATTCATCGTTTGGGAGATTAATAGGAAGGAAAATAAAAATAAATTATTATTTTTAGTTTTTATAAAGTGAACCTATGGGAGGATAAAACCATTGTATTTTTTTTTAAAATTTCATTCCACTCATTATTTAACTCATGGGAATATTTTAATAATGGTATTATTAACTATAGGTGGTTATTTGGATGAATGAGGACATAGTGGGAAATTGCATTGACCACACACATAATAAATTTAACAAGAATTCAAGAGGGATTTTTTTATATTAATGGTGGCTTGAAATCATGGAATGTTTTTTTCACAATAAAACCCCAATATCTCTTCTTTTCTTCTTCATTTAATAAATAATTAGAGAGATTCTTTCTATTATCCAAATTTATTGGCCCATGGATTTTTGTAGTTTCTCCATGACAAATTCATAAAGTATTTCACATACTTAATATTTGATATTTTTTAATATTAGATTATTTCCAAGTCTAATTAAACTATGTAATTTGAAATAACGAATGAAATATTTTATGGGAAATTTATACATTTAGTCTAAACTTTCATGTGGGTGTTTAATTTGATCATAGTATTGAATTAAAAACCTTTTACATTATCTTAATAGTTGATAATTATTTTTAAAAATTGTTTTGTGCTTATATACCTTTGAATAGGTATTAGACCAACCTAATTTTGCATAGTGCCTCTATTTTGTTTGTTGACATTAATTTTATCTGATACTTTCTCACCACATAATGATTTTATATTAGTGCTAAAGTACAAGGATTCATCTTGCTCTAGAGGTTATTGTAGTTTAAAACTACCATATTTTCCATTGTGATGCTTTGACTATGGTCGCAACATAGTCATATATTTGATAGCATCAATAATTATCATCATCAATATAAAGTGTAAAAAATTAATCCACAATCATATTTTTTTTTAAAAAATAAGCATGAGTAACAAGAAAAGGAGATTGAACCAAATCAATATGTCTAACATTCACTCTATCAATTTGCTTAGTAGGTGTATTAGATCCATCTTTCTTAGTTGGCATAAAAGAGAAACAAATAGAATATGAGATAAGATAAGGATATTAATATTGAGATAAGATATCATAACCTTACAAAAATCATACTTGAAAAAACATAAAAATCAAGGTTTTAAGGTAGAAGGATATGAAAACCTAAGGTTAAGTGTTCCATAAAGATTGGTTTACAAAAATATTTTATGTAAATGGAAAAAATGTGTTTAAAACACCACCAATCACATAAAAGAGAGGGATAAGTTAGTCCTGATCTAAATATTATAAACTTTAATAAATATAGACCCACCTTAATATCTAGGATAAATAAGGGAAGATAAATAAAATTAATTTGAGTTATTAACAATTGAAAAGGGAAGATAGGGATGCGTAATTAATTTATCACTTGTCCAAGTTCTAACAAAGATTGAAAGTGTTTAAAAATGGGTTTGAAATAGAGTAAAAAGGCATCCAAAAAGAAGAAAATGATGTTAATTAGATCATATAATAAAAATATGAGAAATATAACAATTCTTTGATAGTGAAAGTCCTATCAAAATTAAAGTTGTTTTGATAATGGTTGCATAGGTCCAAAAGATCCAAAACTTTTTAAAACCCTACATCAATAGATAATTATATAAAAATCTCCTTGATAAGTAAATTAATGTGGATACATGATATCATTATTTATCTTTTGATTTAGTTTAAGTCTAAACTTACTATGACATAATTTGTTTTAGGGGATTACATAAATTTTAGCCCATCCTATCTTTATTAAAGTTTGGAAGTTTGGAAATATTTACTCATGCATGTAAACAAAAAAACCATGTGTGTGTCTAGTTTGTGCTCTTTATCCCTATAATATATAAGCTAGTAAATATAACTATGAGCTACTTCAATTATTCAATAACCTTATTTTAGTAAAAGTATTCAACAAAATGTCTTTAATGGATATAGATTGGCATCAAAGGTAGAGTGTAGGAAAATTATGTAAGATGTGATCAATGTGTGATGTGTTTGATGACTTAGGGTACATGTATTTATATAGGCATATTTTATTTCAAAGTAGGACATATTCATGCAGCAATTTATAATATGGAATAAATAAATCTAAGATGTAACAAAGGACCCATAACTAACTTGATGAAGATCATATGACATGACAATGGTAACACTATTGTCTAATTATTTTGATTTTGGTCATACTAAACTAATGATTATGAAGCATAGATAAATAAGTTTTCAAGAGTAATGGTGAGTATCCTAATGAAAACAAATGAAAAATATGAAGGTGTTCATGATAAAATTATGATAATGAAATCTATGAGGGATCTGTTATGAAAATAAAGTGTGCCAAGAAGAGCATAATATGTGATAATGATTGAAATGTAAAAAAATGATAAAATCATTGAAACTATAGAGCTTGTACCAAAATTAGGTGTCTATAATTAAAAAAATAATGATAAACGATACAAAATAATTTAAAATATATAAGAGGAAGGTAAATTCAAAATTTGAACATGATAATTGTTAACATATAATAATCTAGAAGCAAATAAAGGCTAAGGATAAAATTAAAACATGGAAAAAGGCTATAAAAAATCACGATGAACCCAAAATCCATACCAAAAACAAGAAATATAAAAAATATTAGAGATGTACAATAAAAATAGGAAATAACAGGAAAAAAATATGTACAATATATTATTCATATCATGCACATTAGTTTATTAAGGAATGCTAACCAATAAAACATTCTATATAACTATCAATGTGACATATTATGAATAAGGATATGCCATCTTATCTGATCTAAATGTCTTGGGGACCATGAAATTGATAATTTTATTGTATCATCATCACTAATATAATAATAATAATAATAATAATAATAATAATAATAATAATAATAATAATAATATGGTGATTTTAATCATTATCACTACTATTATAATCATTAGCATTGAAAGTAGATGAAATGGTTGTATTATTATTTTGTAAATGAGAAATTTTATTAGTGTTTTAATAAATAGTGACATAATGGATGAATTCCAATATGGGATTAATAAAACATAGGGGAAATACGAAAAATATGTTAACTATAGTAAAGTACATACATTTAGATTCACCTAGCGCCTAAATGGGGAGTGAAAGTATAATGAAACTGTAAATGATGAATATCATTAGAAAAGGAGACATAAATGACTAACATAAATGTTCTTTTATTTTGTGAATGATTTTTTAAGTTGGAATAAAGGTTTTGAGTCTAATATAATTGAAACCTTAAAATTTTATTGAATTATGGGAGATGATACAAATATGCCACTATTAATAAATACATGTTAGAATTATATGACTGACTAATATAGGTTCTTATAAATTCTAGTAGACTACTATGAATTTATACATTTAGATCTTATATGTCTATAACTTTATAGGATGCTTCAAGAAATTTAGATGACTAAGAAAATAACTTATCTTCATAGAATTGTTATGTAAAACTCTAAAATAAATCTTCTTTGACAAACTACTAATTTGGAACAATTTGAAAGAATATATAATATGTGAAAGTTTTATGGCTTACACCCCCTGAGGGTTGTATATACATATCCCACATGCTTATAATTATGGTTCAATTTATTTTTAGTGTTTCGTGAGTGTTCCTAAATCAAATGAGAGAATTTATTTCACATATTTTTCGTAAATAATCAAATGCAAATATATAATTTTCTATGACCTTATTTTGGTACAAGTGTGTTAGCACAAGATTTTAATTGATGATAAGGACAATGTAAGCTCAATGTGTAGGTTATTTAAAAAATGTGAAAAGGTTATACTAAATGTGTAACTCAATAAGGATAATTTATAGATAGAATTGATTAATAAGAGATATAAAAATTCTTAGGGTAAATATATAGAGGCTCATAAAAAAATTCACATGTAGGTTAACCTAAAAAATAATGAGAACCAAAAATCAATCCATGGGAAATTAGCTCAAGGAGATGTTAGGACTTGTTCCAAAGTCTTAACGTTAGATTAGATTTTTGGTAGGAAATAAATATTGTAAATGGGGCATGCATCTTTTAGTAAAGACACCTCCATCAAATAAACTTACTTAGTTTAATTATTAGGTAGTTTTAATGTTTTATGTTTATTAATTAGAATTACTTTACGGGTTGTTTTCCCGTATTTAGTTGGTTATAGGATTAGTTGTTTTTACCGGCCATTGGTAAAAACTATATAAATCAATGTTTGCATTTTAAAAGGGTTAACGGAGTAAAGGCACCCTTATGTACTTGATTTTTTGAATTATTAATAAAATACTTGTGCACTCACACTAAGCGGGGACAAGGTTCAACCTATTTTGATTCTGGAGTTATCAGTGGTATTAGAGCATGGTTATTTTGTCATTTCACATGATATCTTTGGCATGCAAATAAGGTATGACATATAGTATTGGTTTAAATATTTTGAAAAATTATTAAATTATTTTAATTTTTCAAAAAATATTTATATTTAAACCTGTATTTTCCATATACCATAGTTTGGTCTTTTTGATCATTTGATACTCCATTTTTCTGTGTTAAAACTCCTCATTTGGCATAAAAAATGAATTTTTAACATTTAATGTTATTAAATTCATTGTTTTTTAACAAAAACTAGATTTGTATGGCCTTTTTATCTGAGAAAAATATCTAAAAGTTTTCATTCATGGCTACCATTATGATTTGCATTCATTTTAGCTTTTTTTAAATCCAAATCATCTGCAAATGGTATTAAACTTCTGTGTTTTCATTCAAATTGAAAATCTGGAATTTTTTTACACTTGTACGACCTTCCAATGTCCAGGCTTCATTTGGAATTCATTCACTACAAAACATACCTTGAAAATATGCAAAAACTCAGTCAAAATCTGTTTTAGCATGCCTGTACGGATTTGTACGGCTTGTAGGTGAGAAAACAGGTGAAAATAATTCTCTAGCAGTAGCCATGGCATCTTTGGCAAACATGGCACTGGAATAAAACTTAGAAATTTATTTTTGAGTTTTCTAAAGTTTGATTTTCAAATATTTGTTGGGTCCCATGGGAGAAGATTGAAAGAGAGGCTGTAAAAAGGGAAAAATTTAAATACATTTACTCATATGCAATTTTTTAAATTTTTCCTCATACACTAAATCTGGTATAAATAGAAATTTCTGAGTGTAGTCTTCTGCAAATGCTCTTAGAGCAATTGGTTAAGCCTATTTTGTTAGAAGCTTGCAAAGGAGGAGGTCAAGGGTTCAAATCCCTTCTTTTTGGAGAAAGTTGTTTTTACTTTAGAATATGCTTTTTTTGAAAAAGGAATATTCTCTTTTTTAAATTCATAATATTGTAAAACACATACTTATTGTATTGTGTTATTTAATTTTTTGAAAAAGGGATGAAATTCAATCATGTTTCTTTTGCATTGTTGTGGTGAGATAAGGGTGCAATTGGTGAAATAAGGTTGTAATTCGGTAAAATAAGGGTGTAATCATTGATTTTTGGTGTGGTTAAGTGCAAAACCCATCAAAAATACTTATTTTTTATTTTATGCTATACGCAGAGGTTAAGTGCAAAACCCCATAGAAGAAGTGTCTTGTGCAGTGAGTGTGATATTTGCTTCATTTCTTTCACATTTTGTCGCACGTTTCTCTATTGCACTTTCATTCATTTCAAAATGCCAAAAATTTAGAATTTGATTTCAGATGGTGATAGATTAATAATTTCCAATTGTTCAGATTGGAAACGATTGATGGAGGCATCACTAGTGTTTAATGAATTATGGGATATTGTTAAGAATGAAAATCCCACATTGCCAATAGAGCAGGCTAAATTAGATATTTTCAATTTGTGTGATTCTAAGGTCTTAGTTCTCATTAAATGTTGTTGTACTCATGATACGTATGTTCATATTGAAAATTCTCCTCATAGTTACACTGCATGGAAAACATTGTCAGATTTGTATGATAAGAAACCTAAGCATAAGAAGATAGATATTCATATGCAGTTGTTTACTTTGTCATTAGATGAAGATGGGTATATGGGAGAATATATGTCTAAATTGAAAAGTATCACTACTAAGTACACTAAGGCTGGTTTTGGAAAATTAGATGATGACCTCATAGTTACGGCTGCCTATAGGAATTTTGTTGAAATGTTGCATGTCTCTGACAAGATCACAAGCATCACCTTTGATAAGTTGGTTGAGTTGCTCATCCAACATGACCTCTCTCTACCCAAGAAATCCAAGAAAACTGAAGAAGCCCATGTTTTAGAGTCAAAGCCTAGTTCATCTTCATCTGGGCATCAAAACAATAGAGGAAATAGTTATAGAGGGGGTTGAGGTTACAGAGGAGGCAGATATCAAAAAAAGGTAGGGGTCATTCAAATAATCAACAATCTAATCAATAACATTCACATGAAACAAGTGATCGAGGACATGGTCACAATTCATATAGGGGCAGAGGTCGAGGTAGATTTGACATTCAGTGTCATAGATGTGGAAAATTTGGTCACATTGCCTCACAATGTAGGATTCCTTTTAATAAAATTTAGAGGCCACAAAAAGCAACTAAGACTAACTCTACTCAGTATGTCGATCATGACTATGATGAATCTAGTAATGTTGCCCATGAATTTGCATTCACTACTTTGGGGCACATTGATTATATTGAATATGAGGCTAGAGATGAGCTCACAGATGTATGGGTTTTAGACACAGAAGCAACCAAACACATGAAATATAGGAGAGATTTATTTTGGTCTTATAAGGAAGCTTCTCTCTCTCTAGTTGCCTTAGCAGATAAGTCTATGCATACTCCATTAGGACTTGGTTCTATTTGAATTCTTCTTCCTAATGGGCCTATAAAATACTTGGAGGATGTTTGGTATGTTCCCACATTGAAGAAACACTTACTTTCTTCGGTAACTATTCGAAAGAAAGGTTATCAAATTGTGCTTGAAAATGGGCTCATTTACATCAATTCAGTGAAGGATAATTATAAAACAATGTATATAGGATATGAAGATGGAAACTTGGTTAGATTGCATTTTAAGGTGCGTCCTCCCAATATAGAACTTGCATTAGTTGTTGACATAGGTACAGGTACTATGTCTACATAGTGGTTATGTTATCTCCGCTATGGACATTTGAATATCCACTCTTTAATGGATTTGTAGAGATATGGTATGGTGAATGGGCTGCCCACTTTTTGCAAAGATAGTATTCTTTATGAGTCATGTGTTTTGGGCAAACAAAATCAGGAAACATTTCCTAAACAATCATCTTGGTGAGCTAACAGATGTTTAAAGTTAGTTCATAGTGATGTGTGTGACATGAAAAAGTCATCCATTGGTGGGTGTAGATACTTTGTCTTGTTTATTGATGACTTTTCTAGGATGATTTGGGTATTCTTTATGAAAAATAAATCTGAAGTTTTCGCTAAGTTTGTTGATTGGTTACACTTAGTCAAAAAAGAAACAAGTTCACATTTGGCCACTCTTCATTTAGATAATGGAGGTGAGTATACCTCTACTGAATTTTTAGACTATTGTCGAGAACATGGAATTCATCGACAATATAGTAATGCTTATACTCCACAACAAAATGGAGTATCTAAATGAATGAATAGAACTTTAGAGGGCACATCACATGCCATGTTGCACTATAAACAACTTGATGATAAATTTTGGGCCGGAGCTATTGGTACTACAATGTATTTGAGAAACAGGTCCCCCATAGTTGCACTTTTGGGACAAACTCCATATGAGGCATGGTATGGGTTTAAACCCAAAGTTAAACACTTGAAAGTGGTTGGATGTGTTTATTTTTCTTTGGTTCCTATTAAACATAGAACTAAGTTGGAACCACGAAGTCAAAAATGAATCTTTCTTGGTTATTCTAAAGATAAAAAGGGGTTTCATTTGCTTGCACAGGATTCAGGCTAATTCATAGTGAGTCGATATGTAATATTTGATGAGTTTGGGACTATGAACACTACAGAGATTGATTCTCAACTTGATAGATTAGAGAGGAAAAATACAAAAAGAGATAAGGGTTTGAATAATGGGGATAACTCTTTCAAGTTATGGTATGAGACTCAAATTCCTTTACTTTCCTCTCCTTCATCTACAAGTTCATAGGTTGATGACTTAGAAATTGTTGAAAATTATCTAAGTCCCCCATTGAATAATGCACATAATGAGAATTTTGGAGTCCCTGATTTGAATAATTTGTCTAAGTATCCAAAATGGGTTCAAAGTACTTTTTATGACTTGACAGCTAGATGAAGTTGGTTTAACAGGACCCAAGAATTCTTGAAAATAGGTGAACTATGCTATGGTTGTTACTACTTCTTCCACTAAGCCATCCACTTTTGAGGAGGCATCTACTGAACATGTTTGGCAACAGGCAATGAAATGTGAGTATGATTCCATACTTAACAAAAATACATGGGTTTTAGTTGATCCTCCTCCACATGTTAAACCCATCAGATGTAAATGGGTTTATAGGACTAAGTATAAATCAAATGGCTCCATTGATAAACATAAGGTAAAACTTATTGTAAAAGGATATGCGTAACAAGAAGGTATTGATTATGAGGAAACATTTGCACCAACTGCCAAATGGCACACTATTCATATGGTACTTGCCTTAGTAGCACAAAATGGTTGGAAAGTACATCAATTGGATGTTAAAAGTGCTTTTTTAAATGGTGATTTATAGGAAGAAGTCTATATGAAACAACCTCAAGGTTTTGAACAGGTGGGTGCTGAACACAAAGCGTGTAAATTGACAAAAGCTTTGTATGGGCTCAAACAGGCACCCAAGGCTTGGTATGAGAAAATGGATTCATACTTGAAATCCATTGGTTTTCATCACAGTGAATTAGATGATACTCTCTATTTTTGAGTGTAGGGTAAGAAAATGGTGATACTAGTTCTCTATGTTGATGACTTGTTTATTAAAGGTAATGATGAAAACCATAACAAGTATGTGAAGAAGGAATTAAAAGATGGGTTTGAGATGATAGATCTTGGACTTCTTCACTACTATCTAGGCATAAAGGTAACTCAAAAAGAGCATAGTATTTTAATTTCACAAACTAAGTATATTTTTGAGTTATTAGAGAGGTTTGGCATGAGTGATTTCAAACCTACCCTCACTCCCATGGAAAGTAACTTGAAATTGTCTAAGGATGATAGCAGTGCCTTTTTTGATGGCACCACATATAGACAATTGGTGGGAGGTTTGATATACTTGATGGCTACCAAGCCCGATATTTCATTTTTAGTTGGAATTTTATCTAGGTTTATGCATGAGCCTAGAGAAATTCATTGGCATGTATCAAAATGAGTACTCCATTACCTTCAGGGAACCAAAACATATGGCCTTGAATACCACCGCAACAAGAACTTCAAACTTGTTGGATATTGTGATGTAGATTTTGGCAGATGTGTGGATGACAGAGTGTCAACCACAGGATACACTATGCATATGGGTTCAACTGCCATTACTTGGTGTTGTAAGAAGCAGGATACAGTGGCAAATTCATCAGTAGATTCAGAGTATATTGTAGCATGGGATGCTTCTAGAGAAATTGTTTACCTTCATCGTATTCTTGAAGATCTTCAAGTTTCTCAGTTTGTTCCTACATAGTTATACATTGATAATCAGAGTGCAATCAAGATGTCCAAGAATCTAGTGTTTCATGCCAAAACAAAACATATGGATGTCAAATACCATTATCTGTGAATGCTGGTGGCAAAGAAAACTCTTGATCTAATATGTTGCCCAATTTCTGATCAGATAGCTGATATCTTCACAAAACCCCTTGACAGAATCAAATTTGAAAAATTTAGAAAAATGCTTGGTATGTGTCCAAAGACCTGACTTTGGATCATAGGGGGGTTTGTTAGGACTTGTTCCAAAGTCTTAACGCTAGATTAGATTTTCGGTAGGAAATAAATATTGTAAATGGGGCATGCATCTTTTAGTAAAGACACCCCCATAAAATAAACTTACTTAGTTTAATTATTAGGTAGTTTTAATGTTTTATGTTTATTAATTAGAATTACTTTACGGGTTGTTTTCCCATATTTATTTGGTTATAGGATTAGTTGTTTTTACCGGTCATTGGTAAAAAACTATATAAATCAATGTTTGCATTGTAAAAGGGTTAACGGAGTAAAGGCACCCTTATGTACTTGTTTTTTTGAATTATTAATAAAATACTTGTGCACTCGCACTAAGCGGGGACAAGGTTTAACCTATTTTGATTCTGGAGTTATCAGGAGAAAAGACCCCAAAAAGTTAAGGGACTATAATAAATCAAAATTGATGATGGTCATGTAAGGTTTGTGGACTATTATTTATGATCATGTCTAAAAAAGGTTCAAAATAGAGATCAAGCTATCTTGATGATGATTAGATGGATTTTGATGTAGATAAATAAAATAACTATGGTTTTTATGAGGAAATGTGGATGATACAAATATGTAAAGGGTTGAGTGTGGAGGGAAAGTGTTTAAAAAGTGTTAAATATACATAAATAAGCTAAGTATGATAAAAAATGTGGAAAAAAGTCCTATACAAAAATTGTTTCTAAACTTAGTATGAATGGTTATTTATATGGTTGGATGTTGAATAAGTGATTTATCTTGAATATGAGCAAGTGTTTGTAATAGGACTACCTTAGTACATGGATGAGTAATTACTTTAACTTTAGATGTAATCATTTGAGGTTATATGATAAGGTATTTTGGTATCTCTTTAATTAATACCTTAGATAGAACTTGTTAAGGTTATTGGAGCCAAAAAATACACCCCATGATTTAGTGTATCTAGGAAGAGAAATTAAAGGATGGGTCATTATAATAACTTGGCATATTAACTCTTCACACTAAAGCTACTAGATACTTGAGGCAATAGTTTGTGATAGGTTGTATACTTTATAATCTTTTGGATTTACTAGACCAAGGGGAAAGACCCTAAATAAATCTCAAATGTGATTGAAATGAATAATAAGCTTCAAATAACAATATTCTAAATGGTACACTTGACTATTATGATTACTCTACCCAATTTATTGTCATTAGTAAGTGAATCACAAACTAATCCAAATTTAGAATAATATTGTATAATATAAATATGACCAGAGAAATTTATAAATTATAAGTTCAATTTTCATCAACCCTAATTTAAATATCAAACTGAATTGATGTATATAAAATAGAATGCATGATCATGAAGACCTATATAAAATGTAAAAGAAAAGGGACACGAGGTAGTTGATAAAAAAATACTTACAATGTAGAAAAAGTGTACGATGTTTAGAACCTTTATTTCATTTTTCCATAAAGTATTCGTAAAGTTTAAATGCATATATTAATAATAGCCAAAATAAAGACATAATTTAAAAATTGTTGTATACTCTTTCACAATTCATAAAAATAACAAAGTAACCTATGCAAATATTTTGTTAATCATTAGAATAAATCATTACACACCATTGAGGATAGAGAAATTAAATTTTTTATATCAAAACAAGCAGTATGATTACACATCAGACCTCTTAAACTACACAAGGGGTTTTAAAATTTCACTAATTAACAAGGTTACACTCTAGTCTTCATTATTTCATGACTAAGTGACAATTGGAAACTTCAAGTAGTTGTAAGACTCTACTGAATATTATAATAACACATCACCATTTGAATTATGCAAGGTGATCACAAATAATGACATAACAATTAGACATATGTATTTGGGACCAAAAGTTTCTTTCAAAAAAAAATGATCCTGATGAAGGTAATTTTCACCAATTTATTTATTTATTTTTGGTCCAAATATCCTAGGGTAATTTAAATAAAACACATATTCATACACTAAGAAAGTTACATTATCAATCTCACTATTAGGCATCAATCACATATGACTCAATTATCTTCATGGAAAATAAAATGCTAAGTGGCCACAAATCTCCTATTTAATCAAAGCACATGTCACTAAGAGAACATAAAGTTTGCTTGAGTGTGTTACTTGTAATGTTAGTTATGACCTCAAATAATCAAGAAGATAGATATAGAATAAAGAAGATATGAAAGAAGGGAATTTTAAATGAAATTTTGTAACTTCTAAAATTCACTGAGCTCTAATTCCCATTTTAAATCAAGTGATCTCACCATTTTGTGTATCATCACTTCACCATTAAAAGGATGGAAACCTAAGAAATTCAAGTGTGAACAAATATCAAAATTTACATTAAATCACAAAAATTAAGATCAATATGTATCCATTAATAATAAATTTCCAATGAGACCAAATAAACTTCAAATATATCAATAAAACTCAATGTATGATGGCCAAATTAGTCCCTTGCATTTATGGCCTCATTTGTTCTCCATGACAAGATACATGAAAATGCATGTCAAATCTAGGTCCCTATGAATTTAATGAATTGTAATAATTATGACCTTCCATATTGTTCCATACCATATCTTTGAAATCATGGATTCCATCATCCTAATTTAATTCTTATTTCACCTTGTTTAATCATATCAAGATACACAACCACTCTAAATTTGTCATGTAGACAGACTTCACAGAGTCTGCTCAAGATATTTGGAAGCCTTACATGATCCCATGGATGCATAGTAAAAAGTAACATTGTTTCATTCAAATATTTATATCTTTTTTTTCAATTACATTCCTTTTATTTATTTTTTCCCTAGACACATAACATAAGACAACCCAATGCACCTTCACAAACTTATAACTTTACCTTTAGCTTTGTTAACCCTTGATAGATTTTTTAAAAAGTGACACATTATCACACCTACTTAGTCCACATGGCATGATATCATTTTACACAAATAAATATATCATTTACCTTTCTTATATTTAATATTCACTTTGGTACTTTGATTTTGAAGTGATTTATGTGGCATCCCATGAATGGCCAAAAAATCAAACACATGGTCATCTATGGTTGACCATAAACAAAAAAATTCTTAGGATTCACATTGGCTTGACATTTTATTTATAGTATGTGATTTTTCTACATGTAAAAAAGTTATTTTCCATAAACCATAGACTTCCTAAAATCCTTTGTTGATTTTTTTATCTGCACACTCATTATTATTCCAACAAATGTTAGTTGATAATGTAAATGTTGGATGATAAGAATGAGAAACATGGATGATTTTAATTTGTCATGACCCATTTATTCCATGATTTTATTCCTTAATTTTTTTTAATGTATATCCATTCTATTTTTCACTTTACTTCATAATTATTTCAAATATATGGCTAAAACCTTCTCATAATAGACTTCACCTATGATTGAAACAATCAAAATGGTTAAATAAAAACGTGAGCTCACAAATTAAAATGGATCACATATTCAAAAGGAGTTAAAAAATATTTACATGCAATATGATAATAGGATACATGGGGTCACAAATTCCTAATTCAAACATTGTTGAAAATGACATCTTGCAGGCTCATTGGTATATAGATATAATTCACTGTAACACTGAGTTCATAAGTCAAATAGGATAAAAATTAGACTAATAAAAAGTGACCATAAGTGATAAATATTAACTTAATACTTTATGATATTATTCTTGCCTTATGAAATTGAAACCTAGAAACATTAAATTGGCCATAGGGGTTTAGATCTTAAGAGAGTGAACCTAAGTCCCAAGAATAAAAAACATGGCCACATTATGAATCCAAGGGAAACCATTGATTTTGATAAAAAAAATTAAACCAAAATGGGGTAAATTATATGTGTATAATATGGAAACATAATTTAGTGAGTTAGTTAATAATAAAACATACCAAGGAGACTATAAAGAACATGGAAACCATAGGAAACCTAGTGATAGAGGCCAAAACATTTATCAATCCTTAAAAACTCTAGATATTATCTATAATTATTAATTAAGCTTTAGGCTCTAATATTGGATTTAAATATAGGATGTTGCCCCATCTGGGTATATATATATCCCATAATCATTCTAGTATAAGTATACTTTTGCCTTATACCCATATGAATAAATTATTTGTAACCATCCCAAATCATTCAAATAAATTTTGGCTCAAAAAGAAAAGTATCTATGAAATTTTCATGCTTATATGATATTGAATCACTTATTAATATTAAAAAACACCAAGAGGGAAAAATATAAAAAGAAAGGAACAATCCAAAAATTATATACACTTTACAAAACATTCAGTTATATCCCTCAAATTCTAAAATGTTTGAGATGTCAACCATTAATAGATAGATTCAACACTTCATCATCTAAATCCTTGAGGAAATATGTGTTATTCTTGATTTTGATGTTAGTTTAATATGGTCTATTCCATAGAGGATAAAACTTTCCATGCTTCCCCTTTTCTTCATGTATATTATCCCAGAGAAATACCAAGTTTCCCAACTCAAAATACATTGATGTTTTTTAATCATTTTTTTTTTAAATTTTTCATTGAAATTCATAAATGTATCATCAAAAATTAATTTAATTTCACCCAATTTAATGATTTATTGATCATCTTAGCATAGGGATCAATTGCTTCCTCATTCATTTATTTTAATAAGTGAAAGGTAATAATTTATAAACTAGAAAAGAAATTAGAATTCATCCTAGACACTAATTCAAAAAGAATCTTTCATATATATTATTTGGAGTTATTCTATTTTCCCATGTGGAAAATGTGATTTTTTCCTTCCAAATTATTTTGTTCATTTCATGATTTTATTCAAAATTATGATAAATTTTTTATTTTTAGACTCAACTTGTCCATTACCTTGAGGTTAATAATTTAAGGCATAAGTTAGATTGATGCCAAAAATTTCACACATTTTCGATGGACACCTTTCTCTAAATCACATAGAATTATCAATAATATTTTTTGAGTCACCCAAAACTTAGTAATGATATTATTTTGAAAAAAATCCATCAATATCTTCCAAGTGAGAATTTTAGGTAGGATAACCTCTAGCCATTTTGTAACATAATCAATGATCACAAAGATCTATTTGTGGTCAACACTAAATTTGTCACTCATTTCAACAATAAATTTAGTTCCCCATTTATAGAATGGAGAATCTATGATCGCATGCACTAGAGTGAGATATATAGAGTATTTCATTGTCATAGTGAACTACTGACATGAATCACATCTTCTTACCATCTTTACGGCATATTTAAAAATCAAATGCCACCATTAACAATACCTAATAATTTTATGTTCTATCACTTTTGATACCTAATGGCCTATACAAAACCCATTGTGGAATTATTTTATTATCTTTAGTTCCTCATCTTTAACAATGCACATTATGAGAGTGCCTTCAAGGTTCTTCCAAGTTAATCCTTTTTTAGTCAACACATATTTATGAGAAGCTAGCTTGAGAGTTATTTTTTTGAGTTATTTAAATTAGGATGATAATTAAAATTATTGAAATATAATATTGTGTATTTAAACCAAGGTGATTCACTTAATTCATCATTGTCCTCAATTATCCACCCTTATAAAATTATCATCTATATAACATCAAGATGGTTTTTTCCATTAACTTGGTAGTATGTACTTAAATGTCAAACTCATGTAGTTTATTAACCCATTTTCATCATTTTACTAAATAATCAAATTGGGTTAAAATGTAGTTTACCATGGTATGGGGAACAAACCCTTTCACTAGGGAAATTAGGATGCATGCTCTAAATACTTTCATAGCCTTGAAAAGTTTGAATGTTTGTTTCTCCATAATGGTGTATTTAAGCTCAACATGATATAACTCCTTATTGTATAATTCTCTAGTTTTTTCATGTCTTTTTGAATTATTATACAACTATGAAACAACTATTATATGAGGAGAGGCAAAAATAAATCTAAAATTATTTGTTGTATTCTAGACTTACTAGTCAAAGAGCTTATTTGAGAGCCTTTTTTACTAATGAATAATTGATTAAATTTATCATTCCACTCAAAAATATGGTGTTTTTTCAATTTACTCATGATGGGAATGTCACCTCTAAAAATTTGAAAATAAAATGTATAAAATAGTTAATTTCATCAAAAGTAGTTGAATGCATTTTTTATAACATAGAGTGGGTATTCATTCTATAGCCTTCACTCTTTTTGGATAGATAATTATTACCTATTTTGAGATAAATTTGGATAAATAAATTTCCTCTTTTCACCTAAAAAATACATTCCTGGGATTCAGAGATATCTCATATTCTCTAGAATTTTGGAAGTCTCTTTCAAGGTGCTTTAGTGGTTTGATATCTAATTTTTAAAAGACAATAATTCCATCTTGATATATTACCACAATATCATTTATCATACCTATGAATGCATAATCTATTGTCTCTTTAAAAAAATTCCCAAATTACCATGATCCTAAATTTCATTCTCACATATTTGTATGTGCCTCAAGCTATTGTGAATGCTTTATTATGTCACTTTGATTATTTAATAACCACCTCGTTAAATATAAAAAAGTCATCTGACATTGACATCTATTTTGAAATAGTCATCCTTTATAGCAAGTGTTTCGTGTTGGGTAGTGAATAATTGTATTTCAAATACATACTATTCAAATTCCTAAAATACACACATATATTAAATTTAGCATTCTTCTTCTCAATAAGGATAAGGTTTACAACCCATGAAGAATATCTCACACATTGAATAATTACACTCTCATTTTTTATTAATTAAATATCCATATTTATTAGAAAGGTGAGATTAATGGGACTTCATTTCTATCTGAATGGATTCATGTTGGAACACATATTCTCTAAACACTTTTAGTTAATCATATGAACTCAATGGGTAGTTATTATATTTTATAAACATCTTGATGAATGTTTTAATTTCATCCTCTTTCAATAAATTTGCAACAAATAATAGTTTTTCCATAACATGTGTTCTAAAATTGACATCTAATACATCTTATAGAGCTTGAAAAATTTGTTAATGATTCCTGTTAACTATTTTGACCACAAGTCAACCCCTATAGTCCAAAACTTTATTAGGGTATATTATCATGTAATAGTGTGTGTCATAATATTATTTGTTGTCATTTCATATTTTTTTATCTTTGTCATAATCCAATTTAGTCCTCATGTCATTTTATGTCAGGGCTCATGTATGGGTCATAAATGAAGGTGGTACAATTTTTCAAGGTGTCAAAGTATTATTGAATTCCTTCCAATGTCTAATATTTTATATTCCTTGTTAGGAATGTCATTACTAAATCTTGAAGGTTCTTAATTGAAAATTAAGAAAATAAGTGAAAAAAGAGTTTTAGAACTTGTATAGCCTATATAGGAGAGTGAAACATGGGAAAATATTATGAAGTGAACTTTCATATTCCATAAATCCATTTCCATGTTTTATAATCTTTTTAAGTTCTAAAAATATACCAAAACCATTTCCCTTCTCCATCGCTCCACTAGGCAAGTAAAAATAGTCAACAGGTCTTCTGATGGTATGGCCAGTAAGAGAGTTTCTAGGTCAAATGATCTTGGTGGTGGATATTAATATTGGTATGATTAATTTTCATGTTTGGATTTGGAATAATGATTGCCTATACCTTATGAACCATTCTTAATAAGTTTACTATCTTGATTTGCTTGTTAATCACCACACCTTGTAAGATTTGCGTATGTATGAGATAGTCCATACAATCCAATTGGTGAAATTTATTTCATAGGATGTATACTTCATTATTTAATTTATACCATCTCTTGTTTCATTTTTTTAGTTTATTTTATGAGTTAAAACCTCTTAGGTTGCAGTTGGAGTATGCGAGTAAGGTTGCATACATGTCCATCAATTGTAAAAGGTTTATTTCTATGAAATGGTGTCAAATCAATGTGTTATGATGTTTAATTAATCTCATATGTCATAAAAATTTCCTTATTTTCAATATTACTCTCCAAATCTATCATCCATAGGGTTATAATCAAGGAGTAACATAGTCAACTTCTTCCATGACTATCATACACAATTAGCTAAATGAGTTGTTTTGAGATATGAACATGGTCATGGAGGTGCGATAAATATTTTAAATCTATTATAAACCATATTGGATCATTAATAAACAATATAAATCTATCTAATTCCATGTAACTAACTTTTATAGTTAGTTCTCTAAGACACACAGTCTATACCACTATGCGTGCATCTACAAGTTCCTCATGAAAGGCCAAGCACATTAGAATGTAATTTGAAATGGTTTGAACTATTTCATGTTGGAAGGAACCCATTTAAAATTTAATTTAGGGTATAATAATTTTTTATGTCTCATATATCATGCAATGGTTCATGTCTTAACTTCACTACCTTGTCTGCAACATTGATGTGTATCTACAAGTGCCTATAGGAGAATATCATGTTGAAATAGGGCATGTGACTTACTAGTAGCACTTAAATATTTTAAAGATAAATTGGAATATTTATATGAGGTTAATATCAGTTGTATATGTATATAATATGCACATTTTTCATTTATTTTCTTAATTACTTTGCAACATGAAAATGATCATGTGTAGGTGGCTTATACATAAACCTAAAGGTAGTCATGAAGGATTTTAACATGTTTTGAAACCTTTATGAGGTGTTTGGAGTTATAAAATGTCATAAAAATATGTTTGAGGAATTATATTAGTAGGTAAACTTTAAAATTCAATTCAAGTGAATAAATATGAGTATAGGGATCCTTTACCTTAAAAGCTATAAAATTAAGCCTACATCACTTTTGATGCTACCATATGATGAAGAAACATAGAGTTTGGATACATATAAATGATCCTATCTTGTATCCATATCATAGGGGTAATATATTTCAAAATAATAATGGGTTTTTTATTCCACAAGTGATGAAAATGATACTTCCAAATCTTGCATTTGTTCACTATAACAAGGAAATGTTGTCTACAAGATATTGAACTTCAAATGACTCTACACCCTAAGATAGAAATGTAATAGCATATCATCATGAATATTGATTCCATTAGAGTGAGGGTCATAATAATTATTCAAGGGACTTGGAGGAGATATTAATTATAAGGTATTGGGCTATATATTCATGTACAAGTGCACCTTACCCTTCAAAGTGTTCACTTATATCCTTCTTACAGGTTCATGGCATAGACTTTGGTGATCATAGGCCTGAAAACACAAGTATTTATGATTAGGGGTTGGTTAAAGGACCTAAAATGAATAATATACCATGTGACACAAGTTTCATAGGTTTAAGATCACCTATATGACTCTTGCTTATTCCAAATTGGTTAATTACATTTGACTGTAGTTTGACAATGAGTTGAAACATAGTGATTTATAAATTGGTATAGCATGAACATGACTAAGATATGTCTATATCAATTTAAAATAGAATTATGAGACATAAATAATATGAATAACATTGTATACAAGGTTTAAATATTTAAATTTCACCTATAAGTAGGCTACTCTCTAAAGAGAAACATAGTCACAGTTAACTTATAGTCTAGAGCAGTCAAAGTGAGAGATGAGTAATGGAAAGCTGACAGAGGTTTGATGATCAAAATATATGAGAGGTTATCCAAAGTGATATTTACCACTTCATAAGACTCTAATATAGTTTAAAAAAACATATATGGGTTTCACATAATAACCTATTGTCTATATGCAAAAGCTTGCATAGTCAAGGTTCAAGAAGCCTACCATAAGGGTTTCATGGTTTTTGACAGACCTATTGAGGTAAATAAGATCTAAAAATTTGTATATATTATCCCTAGGACCTAATTAAACTTATTATACCATAATTTGGTTGAGGTAATAGGGGATATTCCTTATATTCTATTTAAAATAGAGGTCTCTCCTAAAATTCTAAACCCTGCAGGTGGGTCATGAAAGTGATGAGAGGGTGAGCTATAAGATAATGAGATAATGAAATTAGTAGTATAAGATTTTTCCAAACATTTAATAACATTTATAAAGCCTCAAAGG
Source organism: Torreya grandis (assembly GCA_037957365.1). Taxonomy (NCBI): domain Eukaryota; kingdom Viridiplantae; phylum Streptophyta; class Pinopsida; order Cupressales; family Taxaceae; genus Torreya; species Torreya grandis. Next base: position 4,536,340 of record JARHVA010000385.1, on the reverse strand, counting down.
TGATAATAGTCCAACTTGAAAGCCTAAATCCACATGGATGCAGTCAATGCCGACTAGGCCTAGTGTAAGCCTAATGCCTAAAAGGGGTTCAACTTAATTTGTAAAGCCATGGGAGAATTAAAAAGAATTGGAAAACCTACATGGGGAGTCATAAGGTGTGTTTTAAATTTTGGAATGTATAAGAAACCATAGAGAAGCTATATTTTGGTTTAAACTAACTCAAGCCTACACAAAATGAAGAGAGGAGCTTGAGAAGGAAAGTTTGAGAGCTCACAATAGCATGGACACTTAGTATGAGAGCTCAAGGAGATAAGAGATGTTTTATAGGGTTCCAAAAAATGTTATTATGGATTTTTTTTGGGTTTATAGTGTTAGACCTTTATGAACAAACACTAAGGGTTAAAACTACTCTAAACCCTCCTAAACCCTTGCTAGTTTTGATTGGGAAGATGAAGAGAGAGAGGCATCTAGGAGGGATATAATGACTTGTTATATGATTGGATATTGTTGAGGAATCTCTAGGGGTCCTTCTTATCAACCTGATTTATACCCTACTTATACAAATAGGGTGGAAAATGGATTTTATTGATAGTTTTGTGTATTGTGCAAGTAGATAAGGGTTTCAAGAGATGAAAATCATTTTTAGAGATATATTATGACCTAATAACTCCCATGTTCATTTCTTTCATCATCTAAGCTCACAAGTGCATCTGCTAACACCTTCATCTCAGCCAGTCCAAATTGGCATAGTGAACAAGTTAGTGAGAAGGTGAAAAATTCAAGTGGGAGGCCTTTTAAGGTCTAACCAATGAATTTGAATTCATTAGGGATCTTGGAAAGTGTCATGTACTCCCTTATATGGATTTTTTTTTGAAACTAAATACTTCTTTGATGCCATGTGTGAAGGGTGGTTGAAGGAGGAATGATTATGACTTCAAGTAGTGATAACTCATGTCTAGAAGAATCCTAATGATTAGGGACAACTTTAATTCATGTTAGGGCTTGTTTATAACCCACCCCCCTATTATTGAAAAAATATCATCTATATATATTCTATTTTTGGATGTTCAAAGAAGGCTAAATGATGAAGATAGTTTCTAGGCAAGCAAATGAAGAGTCCTACACCACATTTCAATATTTTCATGATTTTGAGGGATATTTATTCTATGATATCTTTCATGGTATATTAAATATATATTTATGCTGCATATGTAACTCATTTTATTAGTTTGACATATGTTCTAGTGACTCTTGGTCTTCATTCTCTCCTCTCCTCTCTCAAATTCTATAAGTAGTAGCCATTTTGGCTCTTGTAGGCTAATTTCACTCCATGTATGGAAATTTCCTACCATATTTATGTTGTAATTTTCCTTTAATAAATAAATTAAATCTATTTTTTATTTCATGAACATTTTTTATAAGTTCTCAAAGTGATGTATGGTGATGTTAAGTGATAATCATTTATCCTTGCTTCTCCTTATCCTCTCATGTTTATGCAAGAATTCTAATTCTAATAAGTCATATAAAGTGTAGATAGTGTGTTATGATAATTTTAAGTGTTAAATTGTTCTTATAGTGTGAAATATACCCTTTTGTTCACTTACCTTGTGTTGTCTCAAGAATATCACCTCTATATTGAAGCATTTATGTTAGAACCTCTTAGGACTTTGAAGCTAGTTTTTAGGTCTTGTTTCTTAGTGAAAGAAGTATGATAGTCTTGTGTAAATCCTTCTAGTATATCACCCTCATAGATTATTTTCATTTCATGAAAACTTATATCTATTTTATCACAAGTAATTCATTAAGTGATAAGCATTTCAAGATAAATTTAGGGAGTTAACCATAGAGTTTAATTATACTATAGGTAAACCCACATATCTAGAAGTACTCATATGTTTCCAAAATATGGAGGTGGCTTGAACACCATCCTATAGGTTTCAAGATTTGGTGACAATATTTTTTTAATGCATGATGGGACCCATTGTCCTCAAGATAACTTATCAAGGTGAATGCTGATCTTGACATCAACTGCAAATTAGTGTACTACTCAGGATTGGGTGACTCCATTCAAGGTAAACTCTAGTTGTATACCTTTGATTTGTCATAAATTTTCTCTCATACTTAATGGTCCTTATTATGTCATCATCTAGTAGAGTTCTCAATCTTATCAATCCACCTATTTAGCCTAAAATTACTCTTAAAGTTCAACACCCTCAACCAAATTTGCCCTTTGAGGATCAAGAAGATTTTGATAGCCAGTAAAGTGAAGAAATTGAAGAAATATAATCCATCATGGATATTCAACATTCCTTCCCTACCTTTAATTATAAAAATACAATTCATATTGATGCATATGATGCCATTCCCCCTAATGCCATAAAGAGTGTGCCCACATTCAATGGTAAAGGTCATGTCACACTTAGTGAATACATCAGGGATATCTCCAATTTATGTAGTTTCCACAATGTCATTGAGGATAATATTTACATTATAATCCTTATCATTTCCTTTAGAGGGAAATAATTTGATTGGTATAGGACTTTGCCTAGTAGATGTATCACATCATGAGATGTCTTTAGAGTGTTGTTAACTTCAAGGTTTGAGGATGAAAGGGACCATAATTCTCTCATACATCAGCTCAATGTGATCAAAAGAGCCCATAATGAAATAATGCATGACTTAAATTATAGGTTTAAAAATACTTGGCATATATTGCCTCCTCCCATGAGACCACCTACTAGCTTTGTGTTCCCTAGATACTTGAGAGAGCCATTGGTACTGATATTTCCATCATGCTTCAATCCATGGGTGGTTTCACTCATCTGAAATATTTTGAACTTGACATTAGAGTTTAGAATGGCCTTATTCAAGATGGAAATATGATTCTAATTTGTCTATGCCTCTACTACCTAATGTTTAATCCACTACTCCAAATATTTCCCAAGTTCCTAATGTTAATGCCAAGCCTAGGACTCTTCCTAAGAAGGTAGATCATGCCATGGATCCATAAGCAAAAATTAAAATGTTAATAAATTATCTTATGAAATATAATATACCATAATGTTCTCATCAAAATAACTATCCATGTCAATAGAAATATGGCCAATAATAAGGAAGAGGAAGAGGTCAAGGGCAAACTAACTTCAATAGGCCTGACAACGTCTATAATCCTAATTCCACCACTAATGCAAGAGAGATGGTACTAGTTTATATCAATTTAGTGTAAGGAGAATATTGGAAACAAGGCCAATTAATATATGTAAATGAGGGTGGAAATATATCTATATTTTCATAAAGAATATTCACTCTTATGTTATCAGTTGAAGATGAAGTCTTAATGCAAGCAAGTGATGGTTGGCAGACTCAAGAAAAAAGCTTCACTAAATTCTTAGTTGAGGATTTTTTTTCTTAATCAAAGAAATTATATTACAAGAAACACTAGATCCAAGAGGTTAGCTTTATTATGTGATAATAATGTGCCTACAAGTTCATCTAATCCTCTTACAAGGTAACAAAGCATGGTTGTAAGCATGGCAGTCCTAAACACCCCTACACCTCCTTAAAATTATAATGTGATAAGGACTACTCAAGGTGTTCAAAGGATTGACTCATCTAGATGGTACACTTTATAATAAAATAGGGTTTATCAAAAACTTGAATGTTTTCCTCCATGTCTGTCCTAGTTTTCCCATCCTTAAAGACATTATTGTCATAGACCTTCCTACTCATTTTTAAATCTATCTTTAAAATGACTTAAAAAACAAGATATGTGGCTACCTCTCAGTTTATTTTACCTTCTTGGACTTTATAATAAGTTATAGAACCAAGGTGACCATAAAAAATTAACCTCTTGTAAAGTTTCACATTGAACCTTATGTTAAAACAATCTCTAAGTTGAATTGTGTTATCATTGAAAAGGATGAGTCTAATATGGATGATGGTGCTTATAAACTTGAAGGAATATCTGATTTATTCCTAGATGAGCATGGATCTAATGATTATGAACATGATCCTTATGCATACTTTGAGAAAACTGACCTTGGCACTTATATCATCCATGAAGAACCATTTGAGCAAGCTAAGGTAATTGTCTAACATTCTTTCTCACAAGCTACTAAGAGTAAATATATGATTCATTCATATGATGATGATGGATTGAAGAATCTAATTGATCACCATAGTGGTAAGAATGATGTTTTTCTACCTATTATTGATGAATCTTCCCTTGATGATGAAACTCATGAGGAAGAGGAGGATGACTTATGGTAAAAGTTCAATGCCACATGTCAATAATTTGATTAGCTAAGTAATGTTATTTCTCATCATATTAAGGATATATCTAATGTGATTGTTAATGAGACTAATGATCAGCCTCTTGAGTGTCCTATCAAGCATGAAATTAAAGGCCATGTTGTGAATGAAGATGAACATCAATATGTTGTTCAAAAGCTTACAGTCATATAAGAACCTAGTGGAATCAAGGTAGAAACTTTTGTACTTTAATGATATTCAGAAGCTCCATCTTATGTTGAGCCACATTCAAGGGTATTGGGACATAAATAAAAAGAACTTGATGACTCCATGTATCAAGCACATGTTGACCTAGAAGATCACAAAGATGAGGTAGTTATTAAATAGCCCATTTTATAGTTTGAGGAGTGTAGATAAAATATGACAAAGATAAATCAACTTGAATCCCCAGTTAATATCTTTAGAGATTATAAAGGAACATTCATGAAGGTTCCAAATAGTCCACTTGTAGGCCTAATAAGACATAAATGTGGTAGGATTCTTGATCATCTACATATGCACGTGGTTGATGATGATCATGCCTCTCATACTAGATTGCCTTAATGGAGTGATAAAAATGAAAGAGGAACCATGTTTAACCCTAGCTGTGGTATGGCAATATGTTTTCCACCTCAAGAGTAGGGTCTAGTAAATATTAGAGTAAGTGTGTGTGGTTTTATTTCAATTGTGTTGTGTTCCATAAGTGTTCTAGTTGAAAACATGTTTTTTCTCCATTTTGTGTGTCTTTCCCTTATTTTTGGTATGGTTTCAAAGGTAAATTATGTGCTAAACTAGTGTAAATATGACTCGATGGCCCAATGGATAGGATTAGGCTACTAGTCTTGGAATAACAAGCATACTACCCTTGGGAAATCACTAATAATGTTGAATATTTAAACCAAAATTCAAAATAAGCCAACCCCTATAGTCCAAAACATGATATAAGGGTTTGTTATCATGTTATAGGGTGTGTCATGATATTTTTTTTTCATTTAATATGTTTCTAGCTTTGTCATAGTCTAATTTAGTTTTTATATCATTTTATGTCACTTAAGGGTCATAAATGAAGGTGGTATAATTTTATAATGTGTCTAAGTTTTATAAAATTCCTTAAAACGTCAAATATGCCATATTCCTTGTTAGGAATGTCATTACTAACTGAAACTTACAAGTTCCTAAATGAAAATCAAGAAAACAAGTGAAAAAGGAGTTTTGGAAGTTGTATGGCCTATGGAGGAGAGTGACACATGGGAAATTATTATTAACTGACCATTAAGCTTCCCTAACTCCATTTCCATAGTTGATATAATTTTTAAGTAAAAAAAATATTAAAAAAAATATTTCTCTTCTCCATCACTCCACTAGGCAAGCAAACTGGTCAATAGGTCTTTTGATGGTATGGCCAGTAAGAGAGTTTTTAGGTCAAATTATATTGGTGGTGGATAATAAAATTTTTATAATTAATTTTCATTTTTTTATTTGGAATAATGGTTGCCTATAATTTTTGAACCATTCTTAAGAAGTTGACTGCCTTCATTTGCTTGTTAATTCCCACAACCTATAGGTTTTGCTTTTGTATGAGCTAGTCCATACAATATAATTAGTGTAATTGATTCCATATGATTTATAATTCCTTATTTCATGGTTCCCATATATATTTTAATTTTTGGAGTTGAGTTTATGAGTTTAAACCTCTTATGTTGTATTTAGATTATGCTAGTAAGGTTGCAAACATGTGCATCAATTTTAGAAAGTTTATTTCACTATAGTGGTTTCAAAAAAAAGTGATATTATGTTTCATTAATCTCATATTTCATATCAATATAATTATTCCAAATACTATGCTCCAAATCTATCATCCATGGGGTTGCCATCAAGAAGGACCAACACTGTCAAATTATTACATGACTATCATACACAATCAACCAAAAGGTGTTTTGAGATCTAAACATGGTCATGGAGGTTTGATGAATAATTTAAATATGTTATAAACCATATTTTATCATGAAAAAATAATCTAAACCTCTATAATGCCATGCATATGACTATAATAGTTAGTTCTCTAAGACACGCAGTCTATGCCACTGTGTGTACATCTACATGTTCCTCATGAAAGGCCAAGCACATTGGAAAGGAATTTGAAATGGTTTGAAATATTTCATTTTGGAAGGAATGAAGTTGAAATTTAATCTAGGGTTTAATACTTTTTGATGGCTCATACTACATGTAATGGTTCATGTCTTAATTTCACTACCTTATCTATAATATTGATGTGTATCTACATGTGCGTATAAGAGAATATCACATTAAAATAGGGAATATGACTTGACAATAGTCATTAAAGCTTTTAAATATAAATTATAAGATTTTTAGGAGGTTAATACTAGTTATAGACCTAGATAATATTCACATTTTTCATGTCTTTTCTTAATTACCCTACAACTTGCAAATGACCACCTACAGGGGGCTTACATAGAAACCTAAAGGTAGTCATGGAGGATTTTGACATGTTTGGAGAAATTAATGAAGTTTTTAGAGTTATAAAATTTCATGAAAACCATTTTTTAGGCATTATATTGGTAGGAAAACTTGAGAAGTCAATTCAAGTGAAGAAATCTGAGTATAGGGACCCTTTACCTTAAAAAATCTAAAATAAAGCTTTGATCACTTTTGACGCTTCCATATGAAGAAGAAAAATTTATTTTGGATGCATATAAATGATATTATATTGTATACTTATCATAATGGTAACAAATTTCAAAATTATAATGAGTCTTTGGTTTCATAAGTGATGAAAAATAACTTCTAAATCTTGCATTTTTTCACTCCAGAAAAGTGGTGTTTTCTATAGGGTATTGAACTTCAAATGACTCCATATCCTAAGATATAAATGCAAGAGAATATAATCATTACTAGTGATTAAATAAGAGTGAGGGGAACAATAATGATTCAAGGGACTTGGAGGAGAGATTAATTTTAAGGTACTCACCTATATATTCATCTACAAGTGCACCTTACCCTTCAGAGTGGTCACTTATAGCCTTCCTATAGGTTCATGGCATAAACTTTGGTGATCATAGGCCTATAAACACAAGTATTTTACATTAGGGTTTGGTTAAAGGACATAATATTATTATTATACCATGTTATTCAAGTTTCATAAGTTTAATATCACCTACAAGACTCCCTGTTCCAAATTAGTCAACTATAGTTGACTATAGTTTGATAGTGAGTTGAAACATAGTGATTTGGAAGTTGGTATAACATGGACATGATTTGGATATGTATATATGAATGTAAAATGGTATTTTAAGACCTAAATAATATGTATAAAATTATATACAAGGTTAAAATATGTGAATTTCACCTACATTTATGTTACTCTCTAAGGAAAAACATAGTTACAGTCAACCTACAATCTAGATTAGTCAAAGTGAAAGGTGAGCAATAGAAGGATATCATAGGTTTTATGATAAAAATACATGAGAGGGGATCCAAAATTATAATTTACACTTCATAATACTCTCATATAGTGTAAACATATCATATAGGGGATTCATATAATAACCTACAGTCTATTTACAAAATCTTGCATAGTCAAGGTTCAAGAAGCTTGCCTTGAAGGAATCATGGTGTTTGACAAAACTATTTAGGTAAAAAAGATAGGTTGAAAAAAGGCATTTATTGATAGTTTTGTTTGTTGTGTAGGTAAAAAAGGGTTTCAATAGATCAAAATAATTTTAAGAGATTCCATTTATTTTATCATATAATCTCACAAGTGCCTCTTCTAGAACCTTCATCTTAGCTAATCAAAATTGGCATAGTGAACAAGTTAGTGAGAAGGTGAAAAATTCAAGTGGGAGTATTTTTAAGGTATAAATGATGAATCTAAAGGCATGATGGATCTTGAAAATTTTCATGTACTCCATTTTATGGAATGGTTTTGAAAAATAAATACCTCTTTGATTCCAAGTGTGAAGGGTAAGTGAAATAGAAGTGATTATGGTTATAGGTAGTAATAACTCATGTACAAAAGAATATTGATGATTAGGGAAATCTCCAATGCATTATAGGATTGTTTATAACCCCTCCCCCTGAATTAAATAATCTAATAAATACCTTGTATGCTATGGGACGTTTAAGGAAGGACAAATTATGAATTCACTTTCTAGGAAAGCAAATGAAGAATCTTATGCCACATTCCAAGAGTTTCATGGTTTTGAGGAATATTTTTCCTATGATATCTTTCATGGTATATTACATATTACTTTATATTACATATTTAACTCCTTTTCTCATTTTGACACATGTTCTAGTGACTCTTAAACTTCATTTTCTTCTCTCCTCTCTCAAATTCTGTAAGTAGTATCCATTTTGGCTTTTGTAGGCTAATTACACTCCATGTATAGTGAAGCCCTTCTATATTGATGTTGTAATTTGCCTTTAAACAATAAGTGTGATCTGGTTTTGAGTTCATGAACATTTTTTCTAAGTATGCAAAGTGATGTATGGTGATGTTAAGTGATAATATTTTATCCTTGCTTTTCCTTATCCTCTCATGTTTATGCAAGAGTTACTATTATAATAGGTCATATAGAGTGTAAATAGTGTGTTATGATCCTTTAAAGTGTATAATTTTCCTTAGACTATGTAATATACCCTTTGGTTCACTTACCTTGTGTTTTCTATCACCTCTATGTTGAAGTACTTATGTTAGGACCTCTTAGGAATTTGAAGCTAGTTTGTAGGTCTTGTTTCTTAGTGAAAGAAGGATGATAGTATTGTGAAAATACTTATAGTGTATCACCCTCTTAGAATAGTTTCATTTCATGCAAACTTCTATCTATTTTCCCACAATCAATTAGTTAAGTAGGTGATAAGAATTTCAAGATAAATTCAAGGAGCTATCCCTTAAACCTAGAGGTTTACTTCTATTATAGGTAAACCCACATACCTAGAAGTATTTCCATGTTACCCAAATATGGATGAGGATTAAACACCCTCCTCTAGGGTGTTATATTTGGTGAATTTTTTTCATATTAGCATTATCAAATACTCTTTTAAAAATCACCAAGCCTTTTGGGATTGTGTTAGTATTAAATAAGATTACTTCATGTCCCTAAGGATTCTCTTTCCACTCATTATTTTCAACATAAGGATCCAAATCAATTAATTGATCCTCCAACTTAGTTGTAGATTCCAAAAATCCAATAATATTTGGTTATCTTCAAATACTTGATAATGATGAATTTTTCTACATATAGAGGGTTTCACCTGAACTTCTACATCATAAATTCAAAAGGATGTAATGACATAATTTTGGAATAGACATGAATACATATCTAAATGATCAGTAATATAATTAAGTGAACTTCAAATATTGATAATTTTAAACTATCAAAAAATTATAACACATCCCAAATTGTATTTTTATATTTTTGGGCATATAATTTTTGGTTGAATATAATTTCCTCACATGTTGCTCTACCAGTTTTGAGACACCTTTCATAATGAAACTTTTAATATTGAATTTTTTCCACCTAAAGATCTAATAATATATTCTAATATTATCCACATTATTTTTTCACTTAAAATCTTAATTTCATATAAATTTTAAGGATGATATCTATATAGAGTATAACACGACACTTTACCTTATGACTTCTATGGAACAAGGCCATAAAAAAACAAGCTAAAAAGATAACATGAGCCCAAGTCATTAATTTGTGGATAAAGCATATATTGAATGCATTTTACATAAAATCAGTAATCCCCACAAAATTTTCTACATCAATATGACCATACAACACTTCATTGATTTCCATTTAGGGATCCTCTATCAAAGGAATTATTATTTAATCTCTAAACAATTTTACCTTTTCTTTATCCAATGGGATAGTGGCATAAGACATATAAGTTTGAATGATTCTTTCAATACAAGTAACTCATTTACATGACAAAATTTACCACTTAAGATGTTAGTCAACCACAACAACATCCATGGCAAGTAACTTCCCTATATAAGAAACAAGTTTCACTACCAAAATTATTATACATCCTATAGACATCCGATTCCTAACACCATTTGTGTTAAAATTTTCAATCTTAATCAAATTACACTCAAATGCACATTTTAGGTCAAAATCCATACAACACACTAAATGATTCAAAATTTTCATTTACAAGTGCCAATTTAGGTTAAAGTATCCCTAAATGGGGCAATGCAATTTATGGGTCAGCTAACTTTGATCAATTCATTTTGAGTCAAAATGATGATTTCACCTTTTGTGCTCTAGATCACTCTTTTATTATAATTCATTAGTGCACATCATGTACCTTTGTTATTTCATGTTGGCAACATCCTAAATGGGAATACAAATCCAATGCATCTAACATAACCTTCTAATTCCTCTCTAGTCAAAATTCAACCTAGTAATATGACTTTCTGACCATTTTGATTAATTGGGGGCCAATTTTCAAATAATTGCACAAATGTTAATTAATCTTATTTAAAGATAATTAATCCAAATAAGGAGATTAAGTGGATTTTACATGAGAGTTCTTGAATATTTATTTTTTTAAATTGATTCTTATTAACTGCATCATCAGGTGACATCATTTCTTGAGAAGACATCCCTAGGCCATAAATGCCACAAATATTAGGATTATGGGTCACCCATGCCTAGTTAATACATCCCATGCCTCTTCAATTCCCCTTATTCCAAGGTCATGATGAAGATAATTATGGATTTAATTTTAAATATTAGGATTATCCATGGCCACACATCACAATCTTGAGATGGATGGTCATGGTTGATCCTGACCAATCTCAAAAATATATAAATAGAGAGGCCATGGACATGAATTTTAGGCTTAAATATTTCAAAGTTATAATGTTAAATTATTTCCATAAGGTTTTGCATTTGATCATATATTTTACTTGCAAGCTTCATTGATAGGCTAGTTTAGTGATTTGAAATCATAAGCCTAGGATTTATAGAGTGTTCCTGAGGCATTAGAGGAGCTTACCACCATTGTTGACAAAGACAAGGATGCTTGATAAATGGAGAACATGTTTTTGAGCCACATGGGTATGGTGAATCCATTTGGGAAGGTAATATGGTTTTTCTTTCTTTCATTTGTTTCTTTTTATCATTTGTAATTCCCATAGGAATAGATAGGCTTGGTTAGTTAGTTATTTATGCATGTTTCATTATTTATGAACTAATGCTTAATTAGCTTGGTCTGTAATCCTCTCTACATCTTGGCATGCCCGATGGGACAAGATGCATCTCACACCTAAATAAGATCACTTTGTAACTCTAAAATATCTATTTAGACCCTTAAAACTCCAAATTGATTTTCTAATTTTATTTTGTCATTTTTGTTTGCCATGGTTTTACACAGTAATCAACATCGATGAGTAATATTGACATTGGTTACCTGGATTAACCAATGTTGAATAGTAAAATTGACATAAGTTAGATCTTAGTTAGCCAAATTAACCATCATCAGTTGTAATAACTAACATTGGTCACTATGTTTTTCTTAAAAAATAGACCCAAGAGCTATTTTTCCAAAGTTTATTATTTCAATCTAAAAAGAGCTTCAAAGCTAAAGGACATGCTAACATTTTTACTATAGGACCAATCTTGAAATTCGATAAAAACATGTTTAAATCACCTTTTTCATGCTTAAAAGTAAATTAGGAACTTTGTTTTGGGGTTTAACAAAGAATTTAGATGTTTCTGTGAATGTTTTCAAAGTTTGCAACTAAGACCAAGGGGTCAAATGAACACCACCAAATATTTTGTTTGGGCTTAAAATTGAACACACTTGTCAATTATTATTCACAATAGTTGTTTACCTAAGTTTTGTTTAGAAAAAAAGTAATGTTTCATGTATGCTCTTCCATTTTTTCCCTTTAGCCAACCCTTGGAATCAAAAGTGCCATTCCTATTACAAATAGCCTAGTCCAAGGCTTAGAAAGAATGTAGCTTAAATCACTCCCCAAAAACTCATAAAAGTTTGGGTGATCTTGAAAATGACCCTAAAGTCTTTCTATTTTATGTTTTTTTATTTTCATGCAAACTTGGATTACGAGGGGGATGTCATGACCTCTCATGAGTTCTTTAGGGAAGCTTTGACCTAGGGTTTCACCTCTTGGTATTGACTTCATTTGAATCTTTTGGATTTTTACATGAGATGTATATGCATTTGGACATTGCACTACACTGAGTGAACAACATGATGTAGTTGTAAAAAGGACTATACCTTTGTACAACTATCTAATGTCATGGTCACCTAGTTTTATGCTTATTTTTTATATCATTTGACATGAAAGTCATTATGCAATTGATTCATCCAGAATGATCAAAAACTTGCTAGATTAGTACACCCCACTTTGCCATACATTTTTAGTTTAGACTTAAGAATTTTTTTTCATTAGCTTAATTTGTGTCTAAAACTACTTGTTAACTCAATGAACATAACCAAAACACATTGTCCTCAATTTTCTTGACCAAGGGAGGTGTTAGGCTATCTAAATGGAAAATTCATATTTTCCTCGTTCAAATTTTTATCAAAAGATTTGTGTTATGTCATCCACTTTGGCACAGTCATGCTGCCTAATTGAGTCTAGATATTTTACCTAATTTATTTAAATATTTCATTTATAATCCACATTCAAAATTGAACCTTTCTGAGTTATAAGGGTTGGTGTGTCAAAGTGGGTTTGCCATTTGCAGAATAAGCTTGTTTTAACTTGGGTTCAAATTTTCATTTGGATTAAAGATCATTTATTAAGACTCAAAATCACATCATCATCTTTGGGGACTCAAGTCATCTTGCGTATCTCTCATGCTTTGAGTCCTAGAACATATTTTATCCTACTAGAATCATGTGGTGACTTTATGATACCTATTTGGTCCTAGATTTATACTTAGTGATTCACGTATGTTTTTTTACATCTTGATTTGCTTAGTTCATTTTGTCTTCTTTGTAATCTAGAGCTTATAGAGTCAACTTCTAAAACTTGAAGATAGCTTTTATAGTGTGGGTGTATCACACAGATCTAGGCTTTGGTATACTACTTTTCACCTTGGTTCTTTGAGTTACCTTACTCTCTTCTAATTTATATGATTTCAACTTTACCAAAGGTTGAGTAAAATCATTAAAAAAATCTTATAAATTGTGCATGGTTTCAAACCACCCTCCCTTATAGTCTCACTAGTACCTTGATTATTTGCTTAAGAAAGAGCAAAAGCATACTTTGTTTGGTTGCCAAGCATTGGTCTACAGATTAGTTAAACACACAGAGCAACTCTTTTTAGACATGACTCAAAGGTTCACTCATAGTGGGGCCTCTTATGGCCTTAGTTATGAAGATGAGAAATTTTATGATGATCAAGATAACCCCATTATTTTTGATAATATCCTCATAATAATAAGATTTGAAGATGATTACAATGGATATCAACCCCAAGAAGAGCAAGATGAAGCCCTTTTTAGATTGATAGAATTAGGTGTTAGACTACCTTCTAATTTTCATATAGAACAATTGCATACCTTAGTTAGAGAAGAACAATGATGGAAAGAACAAGATTTTACATAAATGGACATACCTTCTTCCTTTAATAAAGGAAAGGAAATACAAACAGAGTCAAAACCCACAAATTTAGATCTTCTAGCTAAGATCAAAATAATAAGTCAATGATATCAACTTATCATCAACTTAACTGACTCCCTAGTTGCCACTTCAATTCATAATAATGCTTCAAAATAACAAGGAAATGTGGTCAAAATTACACAGCAAATATTGGATGAGGACATTACCATAGTGGATCAAGGTAATCTAAATTAATAGTTAAAGTCACAAGAGACCTTACAAAGTGTTCCATTTGATATTGAACATATATTATTCAATGATCAAGAACATCTTGTTACCTTACAAACTCAAAAACCCAAACATTCAGTTAGAATTGAAACACCATGATCTTGAAGTTACACATGATCTATGGTTAGCTTATGCTAACTCATTTGAATAAATTATTGACAAAGGAGTGTAGATTGAGAAGGCTCTTATTGCTAAAGGCCTTGTTAAGATTTTTGTGTAAGGTCAAGTGTCTAACTAGACTAAATCACCAACTCCTATAGCTATGAAGGATAAACCTAAGGTATTTATCAAAAATAATAACATGGTTGGAAATGGAGTGACAAAAATAGGACATGTCCAAATAGTATAGGCTATGCCTCCTCCAAATGTATAATTAACTCCCTCAAATCCACTACCTAATTTGCAGAGACAACCTCCACGAAGGAGATTTCATAACAATTTTAGAGTCTTTAGTAAGCTAGAAGAATCAGTTGAAATAGTGTTACAAAAGCTCATTGTAGCTAATTTAATTATATGGCAAGTATCAAGGCCATTTCCTCAAGATCAACCAAAACCAGATTAGTACAAAGAGAAAGAATGGTATAACTTTCATCATGTTACTAGTCATGGTGCATATCATTGCATTTAATTATGACATATTATTGAAGACTTTATTAAAAGTGGTGAACTAGAAATTAATTTGGCCCCTAATCAGGATATGGGAATCTACAAAGACCCCTTTCCTTGACATGATCCACCAACACCAAGAAATAATCAAAATGGTCACAATCAAAGATAAAGGTAGAATCAAAACCAACAATAAGGTCATAATAATAATGATCATAATCAAGATCATAATTCCCACACTAATAATGTGTGTTATATCAATGTACCTTATGACTACAATAACACTATGGGATGCATTTCTACAACCCACATTACCACTATTACTGTGAATCCACGTGGCCAATCTCATGTTCTTCACAACATCAGACCCATAATTATAGGGTTATCACCCTCTCCCCCTAGTAATACCATAATGGGTTCCCATCATCATGTTGCTACTCTATTTACATGGGTTACTAATCTTGAACAACAATACCTTTCTTATAAAGGCTCTTCATTGACCCAAAATTATAATAATATTGTTAGTCACCTAAAAATCATAATCCAAGGCCCTTTGCCTCCCTCTTCTAATTATAATAACTCATTTCCACCTCTAGGTTATGTAGTTGCAACTAGATGCCCATAAGTTACCATTTAGGGACCTTCACCCATTTCTTTCCATAAACCCAATGAGAACATTGCGCCAATAGTTCTAAATCCAAATGCTGTCCCAATAGTTCCAAATCCAAATACTATCCCAATAAAGGCTAAACCAATTCAATCCATAATTCAAAGGCCTTATAGTCTAACATATCAATTAGATAAAACCCTTACACAAAATTCCATATTAGAACTCTTGCAAACATCTGATGTCCATAGAACCATCTTCAACAAACTTTTATAAGAGTCGATTGTGCCTAATGATATAAACCTTGATTAGTTCCAAAACATAGTTGGACATTTGACTTCATTTTGGCAAATCATATTTGATCAAAAGGACATGTCCATCCTCAGTCTGAACCATAATAACTCACTATAAATTGAGATAATCATTGTGGATCACAAGATCAAGTAGGTTCTTATAGATAATGGTTCAGGGCTGAATATCATATCTCTTAAATTGGTGTGACAATTGGGTTACATGGATAAAGACATTCAATTAGAAAATAGAAAAATCAAGGCTTATGACAATGCTAAGAGGGAGTCATCTGGTACAATTTGGTTGCCAGTCATGGTTGGGTCTATTTCTCATCACACATTATTCCATATTGTGGATATTGAGATTCCTTATAACTTACTTCTCGGTCATCCTTAGATCCATGAAGTACAGGTAGTTCCATCTACTCTTCACCAATGCCTTAAGTTTTCCCATGATGGGATCGAGGTTACTATTCTAAATGATCAATAACCATACCAATACTGCAAACATCTTTAAGTAGAGTTTCATAATTATAACTATTCCTTAGGTTATAAATTCATTACAAAGAAGAAAAAATATATCATTTCTCATCCATATCCATCTAATTATATAGACCTTGGTGATCTAGCCTGCACTTTGACTAATCCATTTCCTATAGCTTTGTCTAAACAAGTTATTATTAAAGACACTAGCATTTCCACATACCATCTAAAGGATGTCCTACATATTACAAAATTACCAAAATCCCCTAAAATATTTGGTAAGCCTAAAACTTATTAGACTCCTAACAAACTCAATCAGATTTGGTAACCAAAGAATAATTAACCAAAAAATCCTATGGTTTTTGTACCTAAAATTACACCAAATAAAGATCAAGAGGCTTTTATCAAAGGAGATTGGTTATATTCTAAAGGCCTCATTGATTGTTTTTAGAATCCAAAGTATCCTATCCTTAACAAGCTAATGGATCATCTTGACTATATAGGGAAAGGCCTTTGCCCATAGGTGCAAGGAATTTTTGAACCCTTATCAGTTGGAGTCATCAATTGGAATCATGGTCTTGGATTTCAACCACTAGAGGATGACCTCATAACATTTGGTAGTGACTCTTCCAAAGTGACTAGTAACGAGACTTCTAGTAGTGACACAACATCTCATTATAGCCTTTTTGATGAGTTTACTAATTTAGATTTATTTGATTGAAATACCATATTGACCATAACACCTATTAGAGATTCTCATCCTAAAGTCAAAACCCATCGTAGTGGTGCTTCCCTTCCTGAAGTAGGACATTATATATTTACCATTGGTGCTTCTCATCCTAAATCAAACCCTCACTATAACTTATGTCTTTTCCATTGTGAAATCATAGATTAGGATAAAAAAAAATGGTCATATGCCTTGATGAAAATGAAGAATCAATTGTAGATTACATGGGCCTATGAGATGCATTCCCCATTAGTGATTATAAGCAGGGTTTTGATTTTTCATTGAATTATTCTACCTACTTTGGAGAGCAAGAAAAATTTGTTGGTCATAATAAAAAAACATCAATATATTTAGGTGAAAACCTATTTGAGGCACTTGTTGATTAGGTAAAAAGTAAAGAAAAAGACAATCCTTTGAGTGAAAACATATTTTAAGCACTCCTAGGTGGGAAAGTTTACTCATCCCCTCAAGATGTAGAAAGTACATCTAGCCCAAGTTCCATAGCTAGTACAAGCATATGTTTAAAATAACATCAAATATTTGAGCATCTTACTCTTGAGTTTATAGAGGTTTTTGCTAATTGGCCTTTACCTGAAAAGGCAGATTCTGATTCTTCATATTATCTAGATGTGTAGGAAGAACAACAAGAAGATGAAGTAGAGGATCGTGACCATACATTGCCTATAATTCTAGAAGATGGATCCACACTCCTTATGGAGAGCACAATGGAAGTGAATTTCGGAACCCATGAGGATCCTAATTTTTTTTTATCTTGGAACTTCCCTTATTGAAGTAGAACGTGAACATATTATATCCATTCTTAAAGATTATATAGACATCTTTACATGGGCATACTATAACATACCAAGCTCAAACTTAGATTTAGTTGTGTATCATCTTGTTGTTCACCCTGATGCTAAACCAATCAAGAAAAAGTTGAGAAAGATGCATCCATGCATCACCCTTTTGGTTAAGGCTAAGTTAGAAAAGTTGTTAAGAGCCAATTTTATTAGACCATTGGACTACTCTGAATTGATTTCTAACATAATGCTAGTAAGTAAAAATACCCCAAACATACACATTTGTACTATTTTTCATGATATCAACAAAACATGCCCCAAAGATGAATTTCATCTACCCAACATCGACATGATTATTGACTCAACTGCTAGGTACAAGATGCTATCCTTAATGGATACATTTTCTAGTTATAATCAGATTAAGATATCCCCTAAAGATCATCATAAGATTGCATTCACCACTCTATGGTGGATATTATATTACCAAGTCATGCTATTTGGTTTGAAGAATGTTGGAGCCACATATTAGTGTGGAATGACTATCATCTTCCATGACATGATGCATGACACTGTTAAGGACTATGTTGATGATATACTAGCAAAATCAAGAACAAGTGTTAGACACCCTGACATTCTATGAAGAATAGTTGAGAGGCTTCATGCATATAAAGTCTACTTGAATCCTAATAAATGTGTCACATCAAGAAAATTACTAGGGTTCATTGTATCATAATGAGGGATCAAATTCAACCTTGCAAAGATCAATGCTATTATGGAAGTACCTCCACCAAATAATCTTAAATAGTTACGAGGTCTACAAGGAAAGGTCTAGTCTATATGCAGGTTCATTTCTCAATTGGAAGATAAGTGCCACCCATTTACCCACCTCTTAAAGAAAGGGGTAACATTTATATGGATGAATATTATTAGATAGCATTTGCAAAGCTTAATTCATACTTGGCCAATCCAACAATCTTATGACCTCTAACACAATGAAAACCAATACTTCTTTATATATCAGCCATGAAACATGCATTGGGGGCATTTTTGGCTTAGCATGATGATCATGGTAAGGCATACATAGTTTATTATTTAAGCCACACATTAGTAGCCTATGAACATAATTATATGCCTATTGAGAAGGCATGTTTAGCTATGGTGTTCACCACTTAGAATTATGACATTATATGCTAAATAACAAAACTATTGTTATCACCAAGGTAGATCCTCTCAAGTTCTTCTTATCTAAATAATCTATTCAAGGACTCATGGCTAAATGTATTATGCTCCTTAGTGAGTTTGATATTAAATACCAAAATCAAAAGATAATTTCTTGTAGACCAACTTGTAGAAGCTCCTATTATGGCCACTCAACCTCTCAATTTTGACCTTCTAGATGATTTTTTCATGATGATATAACAAGCATCACAAGAACCTAAATAGTTTATGCTCTATTTTTATGGATCCTTCACATCCTAAGGATCTAGAGCTGGCATATTATTGATGATGCCATAGGGGTATTTGATCCCCAAAGTATTCCATATAAAATTTTAGTGTACAAATAATATCGCTATATATGAGGCATTGGTTGTAGGGATCTGTCTTACCATACAATGGGACATTCAAAGTTTAAAGGTCTATGGAGATTTATAGCTAATCATAAATAAAAAATTTATTATTATCAAACAAGAGATGATAAGCTTGTTCCTTACAAGCAAATTATTGATGACCTTAAAACACATTATAAATCTCTATAGTTTAAGCAAGTTCTGTGAGTCAACAACAGATCTATCGATGCCATGAAAATAATTGGTTTAAAATTCATGATAGTGTTAAAGAGTATTAGTTCTTGATTGAAAATATTATTTAACTAGCACATATTATACCAGATTCAGAGAGGATATGCATCATTTTTGATCCTAATCTCTCACCTGAGCTACCATGGTACCAAGATTTTTATAACTATTTCCATAGTCATGTATTTCCTGTCAACCTTTCCAATAACCAATAAAAACTTTTCCTTCATTGCTTAACATGTTATATCCTCCTTGGAAACATGCTTTATTGAAAAGGCTATGATGTAATGCTTCTTCATTATTAATCTTTGGGATAATCCAAGCTAGCACTAAAGGAGGTTCATGATGGAATGTGTGGGGCCCATTCCAATGGTATAGTCCTAACAAAGAAACTTCTCAGAATAGGCTATTATTGGCCCAAAATAGAGACAAATGCTTGTAATTATGTAAATAAGTGTATTCCTTATCATCAATATAGAAACTTGATACATGCACCTTCCTTATCATTACAATCAATTACAACACCATGGTCATTCTCAGCATGGGGTCTTGATCTCATTGGGAAAATTAACCCAACATCTTTAGATAGACATAAGCACATTTTGACTACAACTAAGTACTTTACCAAGTGGATTGAGGCCATTCCTCTCACTTATATTACCAAGAAACAAATAGCCAAATTCATTCATTACCACATCATCTGTTGATATGGCATCTTAGCCCATATTCTATCTGATAATGGTGTATCCTTTGTGAACCAAGATGTGAAATATTTTTATGTAAAATTCAAGATCAAGCACAAGAAATATTCTTTATATAACCCACAGGGCAAAAGATAAGTTGAGGCATCAAACAACTCTTTCCTTCCCTCTGGGATTATATAACCAATCATCACACCCCAACTGGAGATAATCCATACTCCATTTTTTTTTATCACTAAAGCTATCATCCCATTCGAGATTAATATCCCATCATTAAGAATATCATTGGAGCACATTGAAGATGATGAAGGCTATAGAGCCTCATAGTTATAAGAAGTAGAACTTCTTGATGGTAAGCATTTAGTTTCCCTTGAAAACTTGTAGGCCTATCAGATTAGATTGTAGAGAAGCCAAAATAAACAAATTTTCCTTCAAGAATTTGAGATTGGTGACTTAATTTTGAAAGAGAACTAAAAAAACATGAATGTTAAACCCAAAAAAGAAAGGCAAGTTTTAACCTAATTGGTTAGGACCATATATTGTCATAACAAACTATAGATCAGGAGCATATTGATTGGATAAACCTAATGGTGAATAAATTTTAGAGCCCATGAACATCATACACCTTAAGAGATTATATGCATGAACAAATTTGAACCATTATCTATAACACCCATAACTTGGGGGCAACTTGTGCTATCATAATTTTATCCCACCCTTTTATCTTACATTAAACACATTATATACTACATTGGTCCATTTTTCATGAATCCTTATAGTAAAGGCTTTGAACCCTTGGCACTCTGAACATATTCTTCATCCCATTCTAGATTACTCTCTTTGAGAAGCACATCTTTATTATGTCTAAGGAATGTTATAATCTTGAACACTTTTTATCTCTTGACCAATTATGATCTTGAATATGTCTCATGAACATTATGGACATATTTAGTAGTATTTATACAAAGTAATTCAACCAGGATAGTCTTATACAGTTTTAGATAAGTGAATAGTGACATCTTTTTAGTTCAGTTTTTTTTTCTCTTTCTTATTTAATCAAGAACCTTACTCTTGCCAATTTGTGAGCATGGGCCATTGCAACTGGCTTAGCTATCTTATTATAACCTCTACTCTTAGGATGTGCATCTCCTCAACTAGATGGTCCCACCTTGTGCATATTTTATCCCAAAAATACCAAAAACATTATAAATGCTTTGAAAATACCAAAAAGATTAGACAATGATCCATAAAAGAACAAAAGCATTGTCTCATGCTTCTATACATTTATAAATTCCTATTCCACCATCCCATGCTCTCTTCATTTTATGAGCAATTTTTAAGTTTGAATTCTTTTTCCATTTTTCAAGCATAAAAACACTAGTTCATTTCATTTTGTCCCATACACTTGCCATTTTGCAAGATCATTCTTTCTCATCTCATCAGCTTCTTGTTTTCTATACCATTCTCATTTGTTTGTTGTATCTTCCATTTCTTCAATAAAATTAATCATGATAGTTTGATCATAATTTTTATTCTATCCCATTTCTTAGGAGAACTACATTTGGCCTTAAGTTCATGTTAGAACACACATCCATAGAACTATGTAGGTAACATCCACTTGTCTTATACATCTAGATTCAGCTCAACCAACCCCTTCATTTTCTTCTCTTCTCCCATTTCTTCTATCATTGTTCCTCTTTAATTATGGAAAAATTATCATATCATTATTATTTTTTATGATGTGGTAGAATGTAACGCCTCTACTACACATGCATGAACATTTTTCTTTAAACCACACTAACTTGGTTTTTGTTTGTGTGTGTTTATTTGAGTTTTATTCATGTTTTTTTTTGTGATTTCACACCTCTCCTTTTATTTCTTCTCCTTATCTCTTTTTATTACTTCTTATCTCATTCTTGGTCTTGTGTTTCCTTATTTATTTTTTGATTATCTCTTTTGTGTTTCAGAACATCTTTATGATTCACATGGATCTCGATTATTTATATCTTGATCCTATGTTATTACATTGTTCTTGGACCATTTTGTTTATTTGATTGTTGGTGGTGTCTTGTTTTTATGTTTGATTTTTCTTTTCTCTTTTGTGTTCAAGAATGCTTTGATGGTCCACATGGATCTCGATTATTCATATCTTGGTCTCATGTCATTAAAATGTTCTTGACTTTTATTTTTAAACATTTTGCTCCTACTTAAGATCTTATCTTGATTTCAAGCTAGGTTCATTTATTTTTATATTTTTCTGTCTTTTCCTTTTTGTTTAAATGCAAATACCTGTAACTTTGATTTTAATCATTATTTTACCATTATATTTAGTTATAAGTATTCACATTTGAACTGGCTCAGTGCAATTGGAATCTTATGTCATTTTAAGTTATTCATACTTATGATGCCTAATTTATTTTGCTATAGAAATCACTTTGTGCTTAGGTCTCAAAGTCTTAATGTCAACATCAACTTTGATTAATGATTCTCAAGAATGAGTTGCAAACCTTAGGCTCATGATATGGAATTAAGCTTTTAGGTAGCATGCATTTTAGGCTTCTTTGTCTATGCTTAGACATGCATCTCTTTGCATACATTGTGAGTCCAATCAATTATTGGTCATTTTTTTATCATTCCTCATACCATTCCCTCCCAAACTTGGGTGAACTACATTAGCCTGAAGTTCATGTTGGAACATGAGTCCATAGAACTATGTAGGTAGCACTCAATTTCTATTCAGGTCAGCTTAGCTATCTCCATTCTTTTTTTCATCTCTCTCATCACTTTGTGCATTCTCATATGCTTGGTTTTATATCTCTTTATAATCCATTACACCATCACATGTATATTTGCATCCACTCGCTTTAACCTATCTTTTCAGTTATATCCTTGAGCTATTTTGCTTGTCAATTACCCATGTTAGGGCACAACATCTGAATCACGTCTAAATCAAATCACCTCTATAGGGGGAAATCATTATTTATTCTTTATCAATGATCAATATTCATGCTACTGGGGTAAAACTATTTTATCATGATCAAATCTGCTCTACTAGAGTACTTCTTATTATATTCTCTTTAGACACCCTATTCTAGTGGTGCTTCCCTTCTTGAATTAAAATGTTCTCTCTTTTCCTCTATTTTCAATCTATCCATATTAAAGCCCATGATGGAAATATTTTAGTGTGTAACGTGTCTTGGGATTCATCAATGTCATAAGCGTGTAACTTGTACTCTCAAATTGGGTACATTTATAGTGTGTACCTTACATTTATGGATTATATCTTTCCCATTCCCCCCATCTCTAGGACCTATTACACTTATCATTATATTTTTATCATTGATCATAATCACATCTGTGAGCATTAGCTTGTCTAGATGTGATCTATTCCATGGGTTAATCTCTTACTTTCTCTCTCTTTTTGAGAGTCTATCCTTTTCTTCCATCCTAGTATAACCTGTCGAGGGGGAATCATGAGTCTGTTCCAATTTCTTCTTGACAATTATTTTTTTTGAAAATATGTTTCTTCAATTATATTTATGGCTATGCCTTCTCAAATAGGGGAAATATTTAGACATCTGATTCTTAACACCATTTGTGTTGAAATTGTCAATCTTACTCAAATTGCACTCAAATACACATTTTAGGTCAAAATCCATAAAATGTGCTAAAAGGTTAAAAATTGTCATTTATAAGTATCAATTTAGGTCAAATCATCCCTAAATGGGTCAATGTAATTTATGGTTCATCTAACTTTGATCAATTCATTTCGAGTCAAAATGATGATTTTGCCTTTTATGCTCTGGATCACTCTTTTCTTCTAATTAATTGCTACACATCATTTACCTTTGTTATTTGGTGTAAGAAACATCCTAAATGGGAATACAAATCCAATGCATCTAAAATCACCTTCCAATTCATCTTCAGTCAAAATACAACCTAGTAATATGAATTTATGACCATTTTGATTAATTGAGGGCCAATTTTTAAATAATTACACAAATGTTGATTAATCTTGTTTAAATATAATTAATACAAATAAAGAGCTTAAGTGGATTTTAAATGAGAGTCATTGAGTATTTCTTTTTTAAAATTTATTCCTATTAAATGCATCATCAGGTGACATCATTTCTTGGGAAGACATCCCTAGGCCATAAATGCCACAAATATCAAGATTATGGGTCACCCATGCCTAGTTAATGCCTCTTCAATTCCCCTTATTCCAAGTTCTTGATGAAGATAATTATGGATTTAATTCCAAATATTAGGATTATTCATGGCCATACATCTCAATCTTGAGATGGACGGTCATGGTTGATCTTGACCAATCTAAAAAATCTATAAATAAAGAGGCCATGGACATGAATTATAGGCTTGAATATAGCAAATTTATAATGTTAAATTGTTTCTACAAGGTTTTTCATTTGATCATATATTTTTCTTGAAAATTACATTGATAGGCTAGTTTAGTGATTTGGAATCATGAGCCTAGGGTTTATGGAGTGTTCTTGAGGCATTGGAGGAGCTTACCACCATTGTTGACAAAGACAAAGATGTTTGATCAAGGGAGAACATGTTTTTGATCCACATGGGTATGGTTAATCCATTTAATAAGGTAATATGGTGTTGATTTATTTCATATGTTTCTTTCTATCCTTTATAATTCCCATAGGAATTGAAAGGCTTGGTTAGTTAGTTCTTTATGCATGTTTCATTATTTATGGACTAATGCTTGACTAACTTGATTTTTAATCCTCTATACACATCTGACCACTCAAAATTCACATGAATATAGGCCACATGACTTTACATATGTTCTATAAATCACTATACTACTTTCATTCATCATATGAAGCCCTATAATTCTTAAAATTATATAAAATCTACCCATTGACAAATAATGTTTTTTGTAAAGGTTCCACATCAAGATGGCTCTCCAATAATGATGTCATAAATTATATTTCAGTCACTTCTTTTTCTTATTAATTTACCTATTTAACTTACATAAGTACAATGGGTGAAATTATTTTGACACCATGATAACAAAAATATTTATCCCCATGCTCAGGAATTCTCAACATTTCATTTATAGGGACTGTAATTTTTTTTAACCTTAGGACTAAGGACATATGAATAAATTCTACTTAGGTATAATATTATTGAGATGAAAAGTAATGGAATTAACATTTGAGACACATGAAGTTAAGGATTTTTCTAGTGAATGTCCTATATTAGAGGGACAAGGCTTTTTCTAGTGAATGTCCTATATTAGAGGGAAAAACACAACATTTATATTTGGGATATTAGGGGTATCATCAAATCACTAAATTTTAATTTCAAGTGGATTTTAAGGTGGGGAATATTTAAAAATACCAGTAAGGAATGATTTCTTACCTTTAGTATTTTGTATGAATTTCCTCCACATGGCTAATTGTGGTGGACTTTACTAAAATTAATTAGATGTTTCATAAAATTAGAATAATATATTATAAAATTAAGATAAAAATAAGTAGATCCACAATAATAATTGATTAAAGAGTATAATAATTGATAAATATGACTAAGCCACTTTGAGGGGCCAACCTCAAAAATAATGTAATAATATAAGAATTCACAATATGGTGATTAAGTACTAATACCTACTTATATATACTAATTATTGATGGTTAATCCATAGTCAAAAATTAATAATAACATAGAGAAATGTGATAAGATAATATAAAAGTATGCAAGCCATAAGTAAACCACACATATCCCTAGACATGATATAGGTTAGGGGTGTATCATGCACCTCCACTTAAAACATACATTGCCCTCAATGTCGAATCAACACTATATGTTATTTTAGTAAATTTTCATCCTCCTAGGTTGAATCTTCATGATTGATATCATTTCACTTGATAAAATACTCCTTAATATCTCTTATTCATATAATTTTAGCGTGTGTGTGTGTGTGTGTGTGTGTGTGTGTGTGTGTGTGTGTGTGTGTGTGTGTGTGTGTGTGTGTGTGTGTGTGTTGTGAATGATATACTCATGTTATATAATGACTACCTTATTAATCTATTTTAGTTAACTCAAAATATGTATAAATAGTCTATCCAATTATCTTATTCAGGTAGGATACATGAAATACAATAGTTATATGATTGGACTGGGGTAGTTCTAGCTTGTGTACCACACTGATAATTTTTTGTAGGATTTGATAAGGGTCATAATACTTAATAAAATGGTTTTTTATCATTTTTATATTCTTTTAGATACATTTAATTATATAGATGAAAGTTAAAAAATACCCAACCACCAATGTAAAAATTCCTCTCACTATGGTGATGATCCACTTGTTGTTTCATTCAATTTTGTGTCATTGATAAATTATCTCTCAAACTAAATAATACCTCATGTTTATGTTTAATGTGTTATTAAATAGTTAAAACATTGTATTACACCCTCAAGAATGAAGTAATGGATTATGGATGGTAACCATAAGGTGTGACAAATGGAGACATTTTGGAAGAGTTATGGAAGGAAGTGTTATTCCACCATTTTCCTAGTGGCAACCAATGAACCCATTGCTCTTGTTTATGTGATGAAAAAAAATAGAGATACCTTTCTATGCATATATTGACCACCTCTATTTTCATATAATATTGAGGATGATATGACAAGATATTAGTGAACTAGTTACCTAAACATGCAAATAATATGGGATCACAATCACTTAAAATGATCTCAAGAGTACCATGTAAATTTTAAATTATTTTTATAAAATAAACAATTACTATACTAACTATAAATATTTATGATAAGGAACATAAATAAGAATATTTTTTGAGATTATTAAAAATTAATATGATGAAAGTTTTAACTTAAGGCTATGATAACCCTCTAATGAAATCTAGTGAAACCTCCTTCTACCTTTAGCTAAGGATGGATAAAGAATGCACAAGACCTAGTGTCTTAGTTATTTCACATTTATTATATTGATACACCATGTATTATAACAAATTTATGTATATACCCATTGATTCCTTCCAAAAATAAACCCTAATTGATTCTATGATATGCTTTCAAAAAATTTGAGGGCCCCCTATTTAAGATGCATGAAACTCTTGAAGGATCTTGTATTTGAGGATATAATTATTACATAAGTATAATATATATTTATACCATATTTCATTCCATTTCCACTCAATTTTTTAAAAAACAATATAAATCAATTCAATATTTAGAATCAAAACATATGTATCCTTGTCATTCTCCCATTCAGATCTTGCCTCTTCTAACCAACCTATGTGTTAAATGGTCATTATGCATAGTAATGTCTCAACTGGTTTATCATTCTTGGATAGTGAATATTCTACCACATTATATTTTACTTTATTATAAACTATTTTAAATTCATATACCATAATTTTAGTCACCCATTGTTTTTTATTATGATAATAATCATTGTTCTAAAAAATATTTTAGACTATCATGATCGATATTTACCTTAAAGTGTCTACCCATCAAAAAAGGTCTTCATTACTGGATTACATGAAGAATAATCATCATATATTTCTAATATATTGGATTAATCCTAATTTTTCCCTTTAGTTTATGACTATCAAATGACATGGGTATTCTTTAATGTATGAATACTACCTCTGTGGCATATCTTGATGCATCACATTCAATGACAAATGTTTTAGAAAATTTAGGGGTATCCAAAATTAGAGAGATGAACATAGCCTATTTTATATTCTAAAATACCTTGGTATTTATTTAATTCTAATGGAAATATTATTTATTCAACAAGGCTATGAGGGGAGATTCTATGCTACCATATTTTTTAGAAATTAGTGATATCAACCTGTTAGCCCCAAAATTTTGTGAAGGTTCTTGAGGGTCTTTGAAACTTTCCACTCCATCATAGTTTTTATATTTTTAGGTTATAATATTAATCCTTCATGTGAAACAATATGAACCAAGTAATCCATATATTTCACTCCAAAATAACATATTTGAAGGTTTGGCATAAAACTAACGTTGCTCTAGAACTAATAGTATTTTTTCACATGCTTCAAATGTTATTCCCAAGTTTATTTTGTTTATTAAGATGTCATAAAAAATTAAGACAAACTTAATAAAAAATTGCCTAAAAAAGTATTCATAAAATTTTTAAATGCAGATGGTGCATTTGTGAGAAAAAAGGCGTGACCATAAAATCATAATAGCCTTAGTGAGTTTTGAAAGTAGTTTTAGAGATATCCTGATCTATTATCTAAATTTGATGATACCCAAAACAAAGATATAATTTGGTAAAATAAGAAAACCATGTAATTCATCTTAAAAATCCTTAATCAATATAATGGGAACTCATCTTTGATGGTGTATTTTTTGAGTTCTTTGTAGTCTAGTAACATCCTCGAAGTGTCATCCTTCTTACACACCAAGAACACGAGGGAAAAATAATAACTTTGGCTATGTCTAATAATATGACTATAACATCTCCTATAACACATTTTAAATTTCACTCTTATTATAATATGGATACATGTATGGTATGATTTTTAGTGGTGAACTACCTAGAAGCAGTCTTATGGTATGGTCATGTTCTCTTCTTGGTGGTAGTCCTTTTGGCATGGTGTCAAAACAACTGGGTGGTCATCAAGAATCATTTGTAAATTATGATATGTAAACTATTTTTTTGGGATAATTTCTATAAAAAATAATCATGATAAAAATTATTTATCCCCCTTTTTAATAATATTCATCATCTAATGCAAACTAACCAATTATGGATATTTTTATTGTATTCCACTAGATCAAATGTCCTACCTTCACAATGAAAGTGCATGTATAGTTCTTGTAAATTCATTATTATTTTACATAATGTTGTGAGCCATTTTACTCCCAAATTAATTCCATCCTCTCCATGGGAATAACAAACATAATATAATCTAACATGTAGTCTTCCCTAGCAAGCTTAATACTATGGAATTTTCCATAACAGTTGATTATGCCACCATGTAAAATCATGAGCTTAAAATATCGAGTTGGGTAAATGAATAATTTTAAATGAGTTTACAACATAATATTTATGAATTTTTGTGTACTTATATAGTCAATAAACATTATCACCTTTTTTTTTGAGGAAACCTACCACCTTAATACTTTGAGGAGTATTAATACTTGAGAGTGAATGAAAGGAGATATTAGGGTGTGAATCTTTATATTCCTACTCTTAAATATTCCATACCCTAACTTGATGCCTCATGATATTCTTCACCTTCAATGGGGCCTTTAATTTATCATAAATTATTTTTAGTAAATTTATCATAACTTATTTTTAGTACATTTATATCTTTTTTTATGATTGTTGTCATAGCTAAAACACAACCCTTTTACATGTTTATCTTCAATTTGGTGAGGGGTTAATCTTATAGGTCAATGAAATTATTATGATATGGAATTGAATTCATGGATATTAGATAAGTCCCTTCATTTGAAAAAATATTTCACCTCTTTCTTGCATTCTAAAGGTATGGATTTAGAAAATACAATTGGATTAAACCTAAGAACTTCAAGATGGATGCTATCCTTGAGCCCACATAACATTAGGAAAATCATTTTGTCCTCATTGATGTCATCAATGCATAAATATATATTTTTGAAATATTAAATGTAACCCTTAACAATACATATTTAACAAAACTTTTGTAATTGAATAAAGTATTTGTATTTGACATTGTTTTAATAATATAATTGTAGATCCTTAGTAAATATTTACTAGGTAATAAGAAAACGCTTATTTTTATTTTTGATCTCAAAACCACTATAACAAATGAATTACTTTGGTTCTAAAAAAATATATTCCATGATCAAATTTTTCACACATGAGGAGTTTTTGGAGTGTCTTTCCTTTTCTTACAATTTCAAGTGTTAGGAACAACCATGCACAAACCCTAATAGGGAGGGTTTTGGGAAAGGAAAAGTGCAAGGTTATATTATACCATTGTAATGATATATCAAAATGAATTCAATGACCTCTAATTTGAATAAGTGTGTGATTTTTTGTTACATACTAAAGAAAGAGAGACTTTTAACAATATTATGGTGACAAAAAAATTAAATTCACATCAAATTGAAAATCATGTTTTGTCGATCCTCTAACTCTCAAGATAATCACAACACCAAATCCAAAAAACAATGCCATATAAAATTTAAAAAATAAATTTTGGATACCACTTGTAAGTAAATTAATTAGGTGTTTCACTAAAATGGCATAATATATCACAAAATTAAGAACAAAGTAAGTAGATCCACAATTATAATTAATGAAAGATCATAATCCTAGATATATATGAATGAGACAATTTAATGGAGAAACCTCCAAAAAAATACAATAATATCATGACTCATAATATTATGATAAAATACTAACCAATATATCCTATATATACTATAATTAGACATGGTTATTCCATAAGTTGACCTTACTAAGAACATAGAGAAATGTGACAAGATAATATAAATTGTATTTAAATCAAAAGTTAGCCACACATATCCTAGACATGTTATAGGTTAATGGATTAATATTGAGTAAAATATTTTTACAAAATAAAAATAAACTATTCTCTTATAATGCCATTTTTCCTAGTAGCACCACTCTTGGTAGCTTACACTCTCCAATTCACTTCTTATTTCTCTATTTTCTCCTAAAATTGTAATCAATTTTTACTTGGGATTTTTGAATAGTTTATAAAATTTTAATATATTCATATAATGGTATTTTACAATCACAATTTTGATAATTTTGGCCTGAAGATACTAAAAATCATGAATATATGCCATGTTGACTAAGTCCTCATTAAAATCAGACATATATGTTGCATATGTCTGCACCATGCTTACTATAGCTTCATTGAAGTAAAAAATGTAAGATTCATATTTTTATTAATAAATGTTGATTTTAAAATTAGTACAAATTGTTGTTATAACAAAAACACAAAGGTTAAGTGACAAAAAATCCTTGTACCATTTTAATCCCTATATTTGATCATGTTCATTTCCCTGAGTAAAATATGGATCAAATGTTTATTTCTTAAATTATTATATTTAGGGCATCATTTTTTGATTAAATGGAATATTTCCCTTATCATTTGAATTTTCATGTGCTAATATTCTCTCCTAATTATGTGTCTAATACTGAAGGTATTTCTTACTTTGCATTGGGGCATACCTCCCTCATTGTACGCCACCTTGTATGCCATATATTTGAAGCCTCTAATCAGTTTTCATAATTTTTTATCCACACTCAAATAAATTTTTTAATACATGATTATTAGGATTCAACAAATTTAACTCATTTTTTTAGGCTTCCCTATGAATTTGATATTTTTCTCAATTCTTATTGTGATGACATAAGCCTATCTAAAATTAGCTAGACCTTTGTCTCTGAGATAAAATGAGTCTCTGGCATCAAAATCATCACAATATTTAATTAAACATACATATTCATCAATCCATAAATTTTTTGAGACTTAGACCATAGTATTATTAAACTTGTTGCGAAGGTATTGCACTCTTAATAGTATGCTTATTTATATTTTGAAAATCATTAATTAAAAGCATTGCCTTAGTTCTATATCCATACTGGATCTTGAATGCTCTTTTCATCTTAGGTAAATAATTAATATAATTGTTAGATAAGGCATTAAATCATTCCTAGGAATCTTCTAAAGTGTGAATGAACTTTTTATCATGACATACTCAAATTTGAATTCATAATAATTAGTGATGTTAACAAAGTTTCATAAATGATGTTCACCTAAGACTATGTTATTTCCTTATAAATTTAACAATATTTTTATTATATATGAGGGAACCTCATTTGGATATATTTACATATTATAAAAATCAATTTATCTATACATTTTAGTTCTATGTAAAGGGTGGGGATTTCTTGCATTAATATTTACATTTTGGTTATTATTATCAAGTTTATTACTAGTTCTTAGTTTGTTCATCATTATGATGGGGCTAGAAAAATCTAATAAGAAAGAGACTAAGTCAATAGTTAGAGTGTAAGGTTAAAGGATTTATCTCTTATAATCTAACTCAACAAGAAAAGGGAACAATATTTAAAAGTTTCTATCTGTCAAATAAGGGATAGAAATAAATATTAAAATTCTATTTAGGGGTTATGGGCTAAATATCACTTGTAGATGTTATTGGAAATTCAATTTTTATAATTAAGTTTATATCAAATGGATTAGAAAAATTAAAAATGGGATGAATGAATTTCACTCAAATAATGAAGTGGATGTTATATATGAATATTTAGAGTAGAAACAACAATTTAAATAGTATAAAAAATATCTAAATTACCTGGGATCTCCATATCTTCAAAAATTATTTCTTTTCAGATGAAGATCTTATGGGAGATAATAATATATGTTAAATTCTTTGTATAATCTACCCTAAAATCATAAAATAGGCCCTCTAGTTTGACAAATTCAAATTGAAGTTAAATAATTTTAGGAACTAATTTAGTTAATAACCTTAATGAAGTCATCAATATCATATATGTATGTTTATATTAGATGAATAAACCTAAAATGTTAGCATATGATTTTAGTACTAGAGGAAAAAATAGCATAACCAAGACCATGAATCCATAAAATATAGGAAAAACTAAATAATCCATAGAAATGGTGCCAAAATATATTGGATCATAAATCTTCGCCCCAAGATTTATCCACAAATTAGTTTTTGAAATTAAGGCATGGTAGTGATTCACACTAAAGTTGGCTAATACTTGAGGCAAAAATTCATGAGAGGTGGTCTAATCTCTACTATTTTTACTCTGATATACCAAGAGGAGAGACCTTCAAAAAATATCAAAGGTGTGTTAGGGTGTGGAGCTAAAAGCTTCACCAAGGAGCAGACTTTAATAGGTTCGGGTCTACACAGACACCGGCATCGGTCAGGAGCGACCGACGTCGGTCAGTTTCAATTGCAGAGGCGCCGACATCGATAGTGGGTCGGCCGGCGATGGTCACAGGCGAACAGGCAGGAACCGATGTCGGTTACCTGTGTGTCCAAAAAGTGATTTCCGAGGACAGAAGCGAGTGTTTGCATGATGAGTTTGAGTTATAGTCTCAAGCTCACGTCTCTATTATTAGCAATATTGTTTTTAGAGCCCTTGTTCAAGAGGCTTAACTGTTTGTTGTAAGTGCATGCTCAAGTTTCCTAATTCTATATGTAGGAAAGATCTTCTTAGCTTAGTGTGTGAGTATGAGTAGAACATTGTGAATGTTTGAAGGAGAGTACTGAGTTGCATCAATCCAGGTTGTTGGATTTGATTGTACTTGAGAGAGAGAGCTCTTGAGGAATAGCGATCTAGTGAGAGATCTTGTGCATCTGAGAGAGGTGTGGAAGAAAGAAGTTTCTTCATTGTATTCCATTTGTAAAGAGTTTTAATACAAGTTTTTAGGGTGTTTTCTTGTATCTCTTGTTCTGTGCTATTTATCATTCTAATTGCTTATCTATCTGATTTAATTCTACAGTTTATTGCTTTCACAAGTATAATATTTGTTGGTTGATCCCCAACAAGTGGTATCAGAGCTTAGGTTCACTAACAGATGGTTCAGATCTGTGTAGTGTGTTTGGATTACAGGTTGCTCACAGGGGTTTCTGCAGGGATTTTTGTTTGAGTGGGAGAAGCAATGGCAGAAGAAAGTAAGTTGAGAATGGAAAAGTTTAATGGCAAGAACTATCAACATTGGAGAATGCAGATAGAGGACTATCTGTATCAGAAAGATCTTTACTTACCGTTAGGTGGGATTGCAAAGAAGCCCAAGGATATGGAGGATGAAGAATGAGAAGTTCTTGACAGAAAGGCTCTGGGGTCTATAAGACTGAGTCTTGCCTCCACTGTGATATCTAATTTGTCACAGGAAAAAACAATGGTAGAGTTAATGACTACGTTAGCAAATTTGTATGGAAAACCCTCCGCTTCTAATAAGGTATATCTTATGAAGTAGTTATTTAATTTGCATATGCAAGAAGGTGGATCTGTATCTAATCACCTAAATGATTTCCATGGTATTGTTAATCAGTTAAGTTCAGTCAATATTGTATTTGAAGATGAAATAAAAGCTCTTTTAATATTATGTTCTTTGCCTGAAAGCTGGCATGGCTTGGTAATGGCAGTTTCTAATACTGCATCTGCTTCGAATATTTTGAAAGTAGAGGATGTTGTTAGTGTTATCTTGAATGAGGAAATTCACAGGAAAAGCATAGAAGAGACATCTGGGAATGCTTTAAATCTTGAGAGTAGGGGAAGGCAAAAAGAAAGGAGCAAGAGGAGATCAAGATCTAAGTCTAAGGGAAGAGGCAAATCCAAATCCAGGAATGGCAGAAGGCCACAATGCTGGAACTATGGAAAGTTGGGGCACATAAGCAGAGATTGCTGGTCAAAGCCTAAGGAGGACAATCAACACGAAGGAAAGGAAGAGGCAAAGGTTGCAGGTATTGCACAAGATGCTCTAATTTTCTCTCTGCATAATAATATAGAATCTTGGGTATTAGATTCTGGTGCATCTTTCCATGCTACCCCTAACAGAGAATATTTCAATGACTATATCCATGGAGATTTTGGAATAATGTACTTAGGGGATGATGAGCCTTGTAAGATTACTAACAAAGGTAAAGTGCAGCTAAAGATGCAGAATGGCAACACATGGGTGTTGAGAGAAGTGATGCATGTTCCTAGCTTGAAGAGAAATTTAATTTCTGCAGGAAAGTTAGGTGATGAGGGTTGTACAGTAACTCTCACAGTAGAATCTTGGAAGGTGACCAAGGGTGCACTTGTTATGGCCAGAGGTAAGAGAGAAGGTACTCTCTATTTGTGTAATTGTGTTACTAACAAATCTCCTTCTGTATTATCTACTTCAAATGTGGATGCTAAATTGTGGCACTCAAGGCTTGGCCACATGAGTGAGAAGGGGATGTCAATTCTTAAGTCTAAAGGTATGCTTTCAGATTTGAAAAGTATGGATCTAGAATTTTGTGAGCATTGTGTATTTGGAAAATAGAAAAGGGTTAGTTTTCTCTAGACTGGGTCTACTAAGAAAAGGTAGAAGTTGCAACTTGTTCACACAGACGTGTGGGGACCGGCTCAGGTAGCCTCTATTGGAGGATCACGGTACTATGTTACGTTCATAGATGATGCCACAAGAAAGGTATGGATCTACTGTATTAAAAAGAAATCTAATGTTTTTGAGACTTTTAAGATTTGGAAAGCTATGGTTGAGAATGAAACAGGTAGAAGATTGAAGTGCTTGAGATCTGATAATGGTGGTGAGTTCTGCAGTCTTAAGTTTAACTGGTATTATTACACACACGGAATCCATAGGCAAAGGATGGTTCCAAGGACACCTCAACAGAGTGGAATTGCTAAAAGGATGAAAATAACAATCATGGAGCGTGCAAGATGTATGAGACTACATGCTGGGTTGCCATTAGAGTTTTGGGCAGAAGCTGTTGACACCACAGTGTACCTGATTAACAGAGGACCCTCTACAGCTATGGATGGTGGAATTCCAGAAGAGGCATGGACAGGTAAAAAGGTAGATCTCTCATATCTCAAAGTTTTTAGTTGTGAAGCCTTTGTGCACGTAGATAAGGAAAATAGAAAGAAGCTTGATGCTAAGTCTATGAGGTTCACGTTTATTGGCTATGGCTCAGATGATTTTGGTTTCAGATTTTGGAATCTAGGAACTAACAAGGTAATTAGGAGCCGTGATGTTTTTTTCAATGAAAGAGTGATGTATAGTGATCAGATAAGGAAGCTGGATCAATCTAGGTAGAGCAATGGAGAATTGGATGAAGTTATGGTCCAATATGAGCTTGCAGGAAAAAGAAATAATCACTTACAGGAAATCACAGAGACCAACGTCGGTAGGTTAGGAACCAGCATCGACAGTACAGAAACTGATGTTGGTCATACAGAGACCGACGTTAGCAGACCAGGCACCGACGTCGGCCAGGAAGAACCGGCGTCGGCCAGTAACAGGTCTACAGGTGGCCGAGGTCGGTCACTGTTAGAGAATTTGGGTGGATAGCTTGTTGAGAATGAGTCTAAGACACCCATCAGGAGGTCTGAAAGGGTAAGTAAGCCTCCAATTAGATATTCTCCTTCTTTATACTATTTATTGCTAACCGATGGTGGAGAACTAGAGATTTTTGAAGAAGCATTACAGGTGGAGTCCAGGAGTAAGTGGGAGCGTGGCATGGTTGAGGAGTTGGAGTCCTTGAGAGAGAACCAAACATGGGATTTGGTTGAATTGCCAGCTGGTAAGAGAACACTGAAGAAAAGATGGACCTACAGGTTGAAGGAAGGTGAGGATGGACAGATGAGATATAAGGCCAGATTGGTAGTGAAAGGATTTGCACAAAAACCAGGTATTGACTTTGGTGAGATTTTTTCTCCTGTTGTTAAAATGACTTCTATAAGGGTTGTATTGTCTTTGGTTGCTTTTGAGGACTTGCATCTTGAGCAGCTAGATGTTAAGACAGTGTTTCTTCATGGTGATTTGGATGAGGAAATTTACATGGAACAACCAGAAGGATTTGAGGTCAAGGGTAAGGAGAAGTTAGTGTGCAGGTTGAAGAAAAGCTTGTATGGCCTCAAGCAAGCTCCTAGACAGTGGTATTTAAAATTTGACAGGTTTATGACTGAGCATGGCTACAATAGGTGTCAATCTAACCATTGTGTATATTTTAAGAGATTTGATAATGGTAGATATATTATTCTATTGTTGTATGTAGATGATATGCTGGTTGCAGGATCACACATGCAGGATATCTCTGAGCTTAAGGTGAAATTAGCTCAAACATTTTCTATGAAGGATTTGGGAGCAGCAAAGAAAATCCTTGGCATGAGCATTAAGAGAGACAAGAAAAATCATAGGTTGATATTGTCTCAAGAGGATTATGTGGACAAGGTGTTGAAATGGTTCAATATGCAGGATGCTAAACTGGTAAGCACACCTTTGGCTGGACATTTTAAGTTGAGTAAAGAACAATGTCCTAATTCACATGATGAGGTAGAGTACATGAGTAAGGTTCCATATTCTTCCGCGGTAGGGAGTTTGATGTATGCAATGGTGTGTACTAGACCAGATATTGCCCAAGCAGTGGGAGTAGTAAGTAAGTATATGGCCAATCCAGGTAAGGAACACTGGAAAGCAGTTCAGTGGATCCTTAGATATCTGAGAGGAACCAACAGTAGGCACTTATGCTATGGAGGTTCAGATACTTCTCTACATGGTTATGTAGTTTCAGATATGGCAGGTGATTTGGATGGCAGGAGGAGCACTACAGGTTATGTTTTTACTATAGGTGGAACGGTGGTTAGCTGGATATCTAAGTTGCAGAAGGTTGTTGCCTTGTCAACTACAGAAGCAGAGTATATTGCAGCCACAGAAGCTAGCAAGGAGATGATATGGATGACACAGTTCATGGAAGAGCTTGGAAGGGAGCATGGGAGTTGCAGATTGTATAGTGACAGTCAGAGTGCAATCCATTTGGCTAAGAACTCAACCTTTCACTCAAGAACCAAGCACATATAGCTAAGGTACCACTTCATATGGTAGGTATTGGAAGATGGTGATTTAAAGTTGGAGAATATCCATACAGATAGTAATCCTACTGATATGTTAACCAAGCCAGTTACTAAGGAGAAGTTGAATCTTCATTCAACTTCTGTTGGTCTTCATGATTGAGTTGAAGATGGAGGAGCTAGAAGATGTTGCTATACAAGTACTGGTGCAGCTGTTTATCTCCAAGTGGGAGATTGTTAGGGTGTATAGCTAAAAGCTTCACCAAGGAGCAGACTTTAACAGGTTCGGGTCTACATAGACACCGGCATCAGTCAGGAGCGACCGATGTCGGTTAGTTTCAGTTGTAGAGGCGCTGACGTCGGTAGTGGGTCGGCCGGTGACGGTCACAGGTGAACAAGCAGGAACCAACGTCAGTTACCTGTGTGTCTAGAAAGCGATTTTTGAGGACAAAAGCGAGTGTTTGCATGATGAGTTTGAGTTGTAGTCTCAAGCTCGCATCTCTATTATTAGCAATATTGTTTTTAGAGCCCTTGTTCAAGAGGCTTAACTATTTGTTGTAAGTGCATGCTCAAGTTTCCTAATTCTATATGTAGGAAAGATCTTCTTAGCTTAGTGTGTGAGTATGAGTAGAACATTGTGAATGTTTGAAGGAGAGTACTGAGTTGCATCAATCTAGGTTGTTGGATTTGATTGTACTTGAGAGAGAGAGCTCTTGAGGAATAGAGATCTAGTGAGAGATCTTGTGCATCTGAGAGAGGTATGGAAGAAAGAAGTTTCTTCATTGTATTCCATTTGTAAAGAGTTTTAATACAAGTTTTTAGGGTGTTTTCTTGTATCTCTTGTTTTGTGCTATTTATCATTCTAATTGCTTATCTATATGATTTAATTCCGTGGTTTATTGCTTTCACAAGTGTAATCTTTGTTGGTTGATCCCCAACAAGGTGAATGTAATGAACAATAATATTTAAAATGTTTACTTTATCCAATTAGTTGTCACTAGTAAATTGATGTATTAGCTACAATCTAAAATCATTCTTCATATTTATTTTCATGCACAATGATAGTTCATCTAGTATTACACATTTATTTCATTATCGCTTGTAGTTTAAAATTTCAAAAGGTTTCTTAATATCTTTATAGTATCCTTTAGCCATTCTAAATGATTCCCAATTAAATTTGGAAGTTTTATTACTCAGTACTCAACTTCTAAATTGCCTAAAAAGGCTACAAGGCTTAGTAGGCCTAATTAATTATATTCACAAAAAACTCAAAATATTTTATTAATAATCCTATTTATATCTAATTTTATCCTCATTAAGTGTTTCTAAACACAATATAAATATTTATTCCTTATTATATCTCAAAGGTCTTAAAACTTCAATTTTGCCTTTTATGATACAAGGCCTGATTAGGTATACATATAAGGAAAATTAAATAATTAAAAACTTGGATACTCCATAAATTTTATTATAATAAAATTAATTCATAATAACTCTTTTAAATCTCCCCAAAAACCTTCATAACCTTTTATATCTTCAAGTTCAAGAAAATCACAATTTTGTATTCTAGGTCTAATTAAAGACTGATGATCTATATTTTGACCACATATTTTTACACACTACTAAAATAGATCCCAAACATATTGATTCAATTAATATATCTAAAATACACATATAAAAATTATTATAATTTTTTAATAAAATGAATTTTAGTCATGAAAAATCCTAGTTTTCTGAGTTTTAACAATCTTAGGACAAGAGCTATAATTTTGAATTTATTTATTACTGAAGGAGATTAAAAGATATAAAATGAATAATTAGGATATACCACACCATTAATCACATTAATAAATCATCTTGTATTCATAAATCTCATTATTATTAACCTTGAACACTTCTTTATCTTTCTTGTTATAATTTTGTGTTTACACAATCAATATATATGAGCTTAAACAAGTATTAATACATAATATTCATTTTAATAATAGTTTAATAAAATTTATTAAATTTAATTATAAAAAATTAATAATTAATAATAAATACTCCCTTATTCATTCTTGAAAAAACTTGCTTTTCATAGTCACTATTTACATGCAAAATACCTTGTCTCGGACCTATTTATTTATTATATACATATTACACATTAAATTAATGTTTGTAACATAGAATTATTTCATTTAAATTTGGTAAAAATTTATGAGTAATTCCAATAAATCATGAAGTATCCACATTCATCCTTACAAACACTGTACTAAGCAAAATACTATGTATTTTTATAAAGAACCAAGCCTGTAATTTGACTTTCTAGCACAAACATATCAATAGTTAGCAAGATCACATCAAATGACACCTATTAATGTTATATTAGTTTTAATACACCTTAAAAATCCTAAATAAATTCCTAATTATCTAATAATATCAAAATTCATTCAAATATATAACTTTCATATAAATTTCCATACCTTCATTCTTCATAATAAGGTCCTTCTGGATCAAACATAAGGATTCACAAATAAAATACCTATTGATGATACAAACACTTTTTTTACACTTCAATCTCATGTGGGTCTAAATTCTTAAAATTATTTATTAAAATAGTACAATATTAAAAATTCCTCCTTATGGCCATACAAGGCATATCTACCTTGCTTCCCTTCATCATACTTACATATATAAAGTCTTTTAGGCCTGTCTCCTACATGATATGAGCTTGATATTCATTCCAAACTTGGTTTATGAAATAATATCTCAACTATAGACTTGATTTTTTCCTTTTATAATGTAAGACTCATTATAATTTATCTTGTCAATTATTTTCTCCTATAATATTGTTTTATCTCTTATCTATATGAAAAATCATGATTTGACTTATCTATCACATCTATATTTTCTGTTTGAATGAGAATTTACATCTTTTACAATAATCATGACTTTACCAATCATAACACACTCCTCTAATGGACATATCCATGGCTAATAATAATTCTTACCACTTTATGATGATTTTACAATGCATCTTTATTTCATTATGACTCTTAAATCTTTTTTTGACTCTTAATACAAATTGGAGGGAAAAAGTTCCCTTTTCAAATTTAAATTTACAAAAATTAATATTTTTGGAGGGAAACTTACCTACACCAACCAAAGCTTATTCAATATGATACACGAGTTTATTTACAAATTTCTAATGCTCCTTCATCACAAACCAATAATAAGTTATTCATACTTTAGACCAAGATTAAAATATAAAAATGTCAATAAAGACATTTATAACTTATAATATAAATGGTCACAAACCCTCATGTATATATAAAATTGAATTGACATATATTAACACAAATTTATGAGAATGGAGACCTCTATAAAATATACAAGAAAAGGGACGAGATCTCAAATAAAAATGTAATTAAAAGGTAAAAAATTGATATAATTTACTATGGTTTGTACCTTCATCCAATTTGGCCATGAAGTATTCTTAAATATCAAATGCATATATTAATGATATCCAAAAGAGGGACAAATATACATAACTAGTTTAAACTCATGGATAATTTAAGCAAATAACAAATTAAATATTGACCAAAATTTTACCCTGGGTTAAATTGGGTCAACCTCTACATGTTAAAAATTTCCATATGGTCCTTTATGTTTTAAAATGGTCACCATGGTCCTAAATGAGGGAAAGTCATACATTTAAGGTCGTACAACATATTTTAGCCTTTGTCATACTTGTCCATTTTTCTTAGTGTCCTTTTATGCCACCTTTTTAGTCCTTTTAATGAATTTTATGGCTTTATAAAAAGGAAAAGTGTTTAA
This sequence comes from Torreya grandis, assembly GCA_037957365.1. NCBI lineage: Eukaryota > Viridiplantae > Streptophyta > Pinopsida > Cupressales > Taxaceae > Torreya > Torreya grandis. Next base: position 4,494,718 of record JARHVA010000385.1, on the reverse strand, counting down.
ATAAGTAAGCTAATGCATTTTATGTTAGAGATGGATCAGAGAAGGTTTTAAAACTCAAATATTATTGGTCTAATGTAAAAATGAATAATATCACCTATAAAAAGTTAATTTTAGATGTATGTACGAATTGGGGTGACTCATCTATAGGTGTCGATGCTTAAATATGGTGTCATGGAATACCCATAAGTAATTTTTAGGCTTAGGTAGTTTTAATAGATAAAAATTTGATAAAAACCATTTCCTCTCTCCATTTTCTCCTTTGGATAACTCAGAAAGGGTCAACAGTTTTCATTTGGTATGAATTAGAAAAGTGGAGTTGGAGTGAGTGCACTTGGAAGATGTTACAGGTCCTTATGATATTACATTACATGGTAATATTTTTATTATTGGTGCTAGTGATTTATGAATAATCATTAAGATTGTTAGAACCTCTAAACTACCTATGTAATCCTAATGGCTCGATTTTTTTCATTTGGTTGCACTTTAGAGATTGATCTACGTGAACCAAGTAATGTATGTATATTTTTAGAGAATATCCACCCATTTAATGTTTAATTAAACATGGTTTTTCATGTGTGACCATGGAAGATATGAAAAATCATTATCTTGTGCTAGAAGTGAATAACAATGAAAGTTGAGAATAGTGTTTGATAGTTGTAGATTTTATCCTTCTATGAGTGGATTTAATTCAAGGATAATAAACTTATTTTAAACCCATCAGAGCATGAATATTTATATTATCCATTAAATTTTTGTATTTAAGAGTATCATTTATGGAAGGTAAGGTCTAGGACACTTGATACAATCAAGTAGCCCTAAAATAGGCACTTACAGGTTGTTACTAGAAACCCAGTTATGTTAAGACCTAAAAGAGGTAATAATGAATGTTTGGAATAATTTGAGATTATTTTGTCATATAAAAAAAGTTAATGTATTAGGATAATATCACTATGTGAGTGGTGAAGACATAAAACTAGAAGAGTATAGCCAATAATTCTAAATGAACACCTATAAGGGATACCATCTCAATTGGACCAAAATATCAAAACTCAGAGTATAGAGGTGTTAGGAGATGAATGAAACCCATTAAATAATTAAAAAAACATTCATGAAATTAGAAGGATAGTGGTGTGATTGTGAGGTTATAACATATATAATGCAGTCATGGTCTCTTAGAAGTCATCTATAAGTTGTAATGACTCAACTGGTCTTAAGGTTATAGAAGAGGGAAGAGTAAGTATTTGAAAAATAATTTAACATAAATTATACATAAAATAAATATCATGAACATATTATAGGTTATTAATCTATATATATATATATATATATATATATATATATATATATATATATATATATATATATATAGGAGGGATAATAACATAGTAACAATCAAGAAACCCTCTAAAAGGATAAATAGGATACATCATTGACATAGGCTGGTCTCAAAGGGAGAGAAAAGTATGTTTGATATGTTTCTAGGTCCAGCTAAGGTTGACATAATAAGTAATAAATTTTATGGATATTAAATAAAAATATAGTAAATATTGATCTAAATTTGGTTTCAAAACCTCATACTCAATTAATCAAAACCTTATACATAGTCACAGGCCTATATCTAGTCTTGATAAATTAAAGTGTTGATGGATCTACAAGCATGATCAGGGTTTGAAATTTAGTACAGGGTATCATCGTGAATTTAATAAGATTTTTTTTTCTCCTTTATGTTATCCAAATAGTGGAAGTACTCACTATTTTGTATCAAAACTAGCTCACTACTTGGGCAAGGAGCAACCAAGAGACTAAGAGAGATTTATTGACTCAAAGCCAAAGCAAGTATACATATAGATCTTTAAATGTGAGTAAAACAATAAGATAATAATAATAATACTAATTTAATCTCATGTGAATGTAGGTATATATTTATTACTTCTATTAGGCCAATTGACATGAGACACTCCACAAGTAATGCAACTTATAGATTTAGTACATTGATGGTAAAAGGATGCATGCAAGAGTCTTAAGGAACTATGAGATGATGTGTAGGATTTAATTGGATCTAAATAAGTGTTGGGGAGTTCCCATAGTCACTATGACCATTTACAAGTGGTCATGTAGTCAAAAAATCAAGTCTATGCCTATGAGACCTAAAACTAGGCATGAACCTCAAGCTTTTAACTTCAATCCTATGATCATGTGATCTTCCCAAGAAATGTGAGATCTTTCATGGGAGATGGAGGGTTGATGAGAATCATTATTTTTGAAAAGATAAATGAAATGTAATATGAATACATAAGATGTATTTATAAGTATATATGAATAACAAATCATATAGATAACACAACACAAAGATCTAAGGTGGGAAAACCTCAATGAAGTGAAAAACCCACAAGATGATAGTTATTCAAATATGAGAAAATCTACATCCAATACATTAAATTATCCTTATCACTTATTCATGTAGTTATTTAAAAAAATCACAAATTTAATATGATCAAATAATTTCATATTCATGATATATTTTCACGATAGGGTAAAAACCCTATTTATAGTGAAATATCAAGGGAGGTGACTATTGTGAAAATATGGGACCATCCATCCTGATAGAAACTAATTAATTAATATTTGGTAAATATTAAATAACTATAATATGATTATTTATTTACTCGATGCTTATACCTCGAGTTAATAAATAATATATTAATTATTATTTAATAATTACCAAAGCTATGGGACATATAGGCCCACTTAGGATTAATTTTTATAACACCCCCCTCAATGTTAAGTGGGGATTAATGTCATAGTCACCTTAATAAAATTAATTATACTATGTACACATTTGAATGATTTAAGAACTTTCATCATGACAAATATCACCTTTTAAACAAAAAGAATTATAATCCCTAAACTACTCGAAAGTATGTTTAGGATAACATGATTGTGAGACTGCATCTCATAGTTTCTCTCGAATAATGATCTAAGAATATTTGGATCCTTTTATAACAAAAAGACCTTCATTAAAAATTATTCTTTTTAATGTATTAGGGTACAAAATTAAAACATCAACATGAAGTTTACTCATATCACATAACTTTTAGATGAAGTTTGCAACACTGTATAATGAGAAAAAATATAGAGAAAGAGAAGAAACACATGGCCATTAGGAAGTGGCATTATCATGCACACTCCTCCTCAATGAAAACTTTGAGAGGCCTAACATTACATGAAATTGATAAAACTTAGTAAAACCTAGTGTTTTTGTGAAGATATCTACCATTTGTTCATCCATAAGATAGAACTGTAGGTTAATATCATCATTGAGGAATTTCTCTTGGATGAAATGTACATGAACTTTAATGTATTTTGTTCTTTAGTGTTGCACTATATTTTTTACCAGAGTTATACAACTTTGGTTATCACAATGAAGGATGTTACTTTGAGAAACATTCAAATAAATTTCTCTCAATAGCTTTCATAACCATATGGCTTCTTTAGCAGTTTCCATAGCACTTTTGTACTCTTTTTTTTGTAGAAGAGAGAGAGATAGTAGGTTATGTTTTATTTTTATAAGTAATAAAACCTGCACCAAATTTAAACACATATCCAAAAGTAGATTTTCAATCTAAAGTATCACCAGCATGGTCAGCATCATAATAACTATATAAATTAGCATTATTAATGAATGAATAAAATAAACCATAGTTTAAAGTTCCTTTGATATAACAAAGAATATATTTAGCTATTTTTTAATGATCCAAATAAGGATCCTTCATAAATATAGAAGCAACACTAAAAACATATGAAATATATGGCCTAGTATTGGTTAGATAAATCAAAATTCTAATAAGATGTCTATACAAAGTAGAATTAGTTTTTTCACATATAGGTTTAGGATTAAGTTTAAAACCAACTTCAATATGAGTAGTGGTAGATTTATAATCAAGTATGTTAAAATTAAAAACAAGATTATGTACATACTGATATTGTGATATAACAATTGAATTTTTATCTTGAAATATAGCCATTCCTAAAAAAAATGTAAAATGCCTAAGTAAATAATTTCAAACATTTGACTTAGTTTATCCTTTATATTTATGAATTAAAATAGTTAGATTGTCATTAGTCAAAAAATCATCAACATATAATAAAATTAGAATCAAATAACCATTTTTAACTTTAAAAATAATATCATTATCTGACTAGTAGTTAGAAAAATGTAATTTTTTGAAAAAAAATAGTTTTAAAAACCAAGCTCAAGGAGCTTGTTTTAAACCATAAAAAGATTTTTTTAACTTGAATACATAATGTTCTTTATTAAGATTAGTGAAACCTTTAGGTTGAGTCATATAGATTTATTCTTCTAATTCATCATTTAGCAATGCATTATTAACATCCATTTGGTGTATGACCTAGCTATTTTGGGTTGAAAGAGCAATAAGAAGTCTAACAGTACTCATTTTTTATATAAGAGCAAATTTTTCAATAAAGACAATCTTGGGTTTTTTAGTAAACTTATGAGAAACTAATCTATCTTTAAAATTTCAATTTTACCAATTAAATTATATGTTATCTTATAAAGCCACCTACAATTGACAATATGCATTTTAAGTGGAGGAAGGACAAGATCCCAAGTCTGATTTTTAATTAAAGCATTATATTTAGATTTCATAATAACATTCTATCTATCATATTATGTGGCTTTCTTAAATGATTGAGGTTCACATTCTTACAAAGTCATTAATGTATGATATGAATTTTGATTTATAGTTAATTTATTAAGATTATAAAAATTATAAGATTGAATTAGGGATTCTATCCATTTTGGTTTTTTAGATTGAACATGAAAATTAGGGTGTTCTTCAAACTCTAATTTATCCATATATGGATCAAGTTCCTCAAGAGCATCTGTTTCATCATAAAGAGATACATGAGAGTTATATTCATCAATAGAAAAACTAAGGTAAATTTTAGTGGTGAATATTTATTTATTCATGAATATTCTAATTTTTGGATTTTGGTTTTGGTGATTTTTTAAGGTGAGTAGACGGGACTAGATCATCAAAATTTTAGGGATATAAAATATTTTTGGATTCAGATCACCAACCCTTTACAATAATACATAAGATGACATTTAAATTCACCATATATATATAGTACAACCATCCATTGATACTAACCAATCTAATAAGCTAAACCCAAATCAGAGAAAAATAAAATTGAATGGATAAATTGAATGATAGTGATGAAAAAAACACCATTAGACCCATGATATTATTGAATGCTAGTGTTGAATGATAGATCTGAATGATAGTGTTGATTAGGAGTATCAAATAATAGAGCTAAACCATTATATGTAAAAACTATTAAATAGTGGACTTGTGATCACCCATAAAGGACTTAACACACCAACAAATCAAATTTCACTATAATTGTCAAATATTTATAATAGGTTTTCCAGTAGGGCCCTTTAAAATTAAGCTTGAGAAGAACACTAAGGAAGATCTATAAAGGGCTCAAAAAAAGTTTTTACAAGAACAAGAAAATTCATATTCTTAATAATCTAATTTTTAAATGGATCATACACTCTTAAACCTTTTATCTTACTCCATATCCTACAAAACAACAAGAATATGATGTGGGGTCAAGCTTCTTCCTCTTAACTTTAGGGACAAAGATAGAAGCATGACTATTAAAAATCCTGAGATGACCCACACTAGATTCATTTTTAATCCACATATATAAAGGGATAGAAATATTCAAGGCTTTGGTAGGGACTCTATTTAGAATATGAATAGTAGTGTTCATGGCTTTGACCCATAAAAATTTAGAAATATTTACAGATTGCAACCTTGTTCTAGCCATTTCTATGATGGTGTGGTTTTTCCTTTCAAAAATACCATTTTACAGACGGGAATAAGGAGTTGTTAGTTATATTTGAATGCCTTAATTAATTTAAAAAGAATCAAACTCTTTACTAACATATTCATCACAATTATCATTTCTTAATATCTTAATAAAAAAATTAGATTTATTTTCAACACTAGCTTTCATTTCATTGAATTTAGATAACACATTAGATTTATTTTTAATGAAAAAATATCATATCATTCTAGTGTAATAATTACTAAAAGTAGTATAATATAAATAACCATTAAGAGATACAAACTCAAGAGGTCCTAAAACATCACTATGAATCAATTCTAAAGGATGTGAGGAATTTGCATCATGCTTCTTATGAAAGGGGTTAGTAAGTTGCTTACCACATAAGCAACCCTCAAAAGTTTCATGATGAGAGGGGATACAAGGAAGTACCAAAATAAGTGTATTTATAGATATCATTTAAACTTATAAAATTAAAATGGCCTAATATTTCATGTCATTATTGAAATTCATTCTTATTATGTGATGAAAGTAAACATGCAAAAGAAGGAGAAAAGATATATAAGCTATTCTTTTGAACACCTTCAATAATAAAATAAATAGATTTATTTCTAATGGACCAAATATATTTAAGAAATGTTACATTGAAATTATAATTTAGAAGTTGAGAACAAGATAGAAAATTCTTTTTAAGCTTGGGTACATAAAAAATATCATTTATAATAACATTTGAAAAAATTTCTTTTCCATATTTAGTTGATTATAAAAAATAATTATCTCCTAAGTAAATTCTTTTGAATATATCTATAGAATCAAATAAAATATTATATAATAATTTCATATGGTACAATGCATCACTATCCAAAATCCATTCTTTTTTATTTGAAGCACATAAAGCAACATATAAAGCAATAACATTTGAATCATGATTGTTATTTTGATTAGGGCTCTGATTCTTCTCCTTATTTTGATTAAATTTCTTCCCTTTGTTATTTTTATAATTTTAATTATTATTTCTATCTTTATTTTTATAACAAGTTTTCCTTATATAACCAAATTTACCACATAGATTGTAATTTCCATTAAACTTATGTGTATGATTTTTATTACCAAATTTCTTGTTCCCATATTTGACTTTACTAGAATTAGGGTTAAATTTTTGGTTTTTAGTGTTATAAAAAACATTATTAAGAGTGAGAAGTTCCTAAGTGGTATTTTACTTAGAGTCAAAATTGATCATCACTTATTCTTATTGAATCAAGAGAGCAGATAAGGTGGTAAGGTCAGGGATATCTTACTCCTTTTGATACTTAGAATTCAAAATTAAAATAATTTTTTAAAATTTTTTATGAATATTTAACTAAATGATAAAATAAAGAAATTAATATTGAATAAAATTACAACTACAAACATCTAATTGAGCTTTAATATTTCAAATTTTATCAAGAAAATAAAAAACTTTTTCATCACCCTTCATAGGTGTAGTTAGCAATTAAAAGATTAACTTAATCATATTTTAAAGTTAAATGCCTTCATGCATGGACTCAAAGAGCTTCCAAGAATTTATAAGAGACTCTTAATTACTAATGTGGAGAAGGAATTCATACTTAACACTTTGTAATATAATGGACATAGTTTCATACGATTTTTATTGAAATGCATTGGTAAGCTTAGGAGTTACATGTCATCCGAAAAGGGATTTTTTATTCTTGATGATAATATTCTATAATTTACAAGCCATAAATTTATTTCAACATAAATTTTACATATATTATATTTATTTCCTTTAAGAATTTGAAATTTATCTAAGATAAAATTGAGGTGAAGCCATAACTTCCCTTTAAACATGATAGTAAACAAATTCTTAAAAAGAAACTATTTTAAATGAATTTTTGAACTATTTTTCAAAATAAAGTGAATTTCACAAGCAACTATAATTAATTATACATTTTAGATGCCAAGCAATGCAAAGAATTGAATTAAAATTTCACTAATCTAAGTGTCAAAAGAGTCACACTCAAAAAACCCACTTATACACTATTATTAAAAAAAGGTGTAAAAACTTCAATATAAATCTTTAAAAAAAATGGACCATTCCAATGCATCTGGAATGTAATAAAACATAGATATCTACTAGTTACATGACTAGGTTTGTCAAAATATTCACTATGTCAAAAGTCAAAACAAGTTAGACAAATTAACTAGGGTTTTAGATGTGAGAGAAGTTGCCACACAAATCAAAATATGGATTTAAAAAATAATTAAATTTGAAAACATAACTTGACAAAGTCAAATAATATTGAATTTAGGGGGTTTTAAACTTTGGATCTCCTTAGTTTCAAATTTTTAGCAAAAATACTATTACCAACCCTTCTAAGAGTCTTTTCAAAGCATTACATGCACTAGTCTATATTTAGACCTTTTTAAAACCAATTTTTTTTAAAAAAATAATAAATAATAATAAATACATGCATGTAAAAATAAATAGTGAATGAATATTATTAAATTTAACTTTATTTAGTAAAAAATGTTTTTAAAGAAGAGTGGGGCCCACCCACTTTTAGATGGAAACATTGAACTTTTGTGAATTAAAAAATTAATTATTTTTTAAATATTTTACAAAAACTTTATTACTTACCTGTACAATGCTTCCAGGTAGATATGGAACTCCTATGGTGTCAGAGGTGAAGCTAGAGCATGCCACAAGCCATTAGAAGCCCAAAAAACTGGAGGATCTTCATGATTTTGTCTCCCAAAAACAAAGATGTCTTAAAAAAATGAGTTTGATGAAATTTTGTTTTTTAATTCTAGTGTTGTACAAGTGAATTAGAGTTTCCTAGGAAAAATTACAAGGGGTGAAATACAGTTTCATAGGCCTTGAAAATATGCTGAGACTACTTGAATATAATTATCATTAGCTTTTATCAATAATTGGGCCTAGATAACACCGACTATAATTGTTTTTGAATTTTTCCTGAGGTAACCACCCATAAAAGTGAAGAATAATGGCATCCCAAGTACGAATTTTTATTTTTAGTTTTGAATTCTATGATTTTTTTATGCTTTGATGGTGTTTAGATGAAGATCCAAGGCTTTAAAATGTTGAACTAGGCCTCCCAAGTGACCAGAAATAATTTTCTTCTCCCTCCTTGTCATACATAGCCTTAAACTAGGCTTGAAAATGATTATTTTTTTAAATAAATTTAATTACATATTACTTGACAATCACATATACCCCTTATATGGCTCTGATAACATGAAAAAATAAATGAAATGTACTATACATACACATGATGGATCTAGAAGTGTATATGAATAGAAAATCGTACATATAACACAACATAGAGATTTAAGATGGGAACACCTCAAAGGGGTGAAAAAGACACAAGATGATAATTTTTTAAATATGAGAAACTTTTCACCCAATACATTAACTTCTCCTTCTCACTTCTTCCTATAGTGCTTCATAAAATAAATAATTTCATATTTGTGATATATTTTCACAATAGGGTAAAACCCTATTTATACTGAAATATCAAGGGAGGTGACCATTGTGAAAATAATGGACTCATCCATCTTGATATAAATCAAATAATTGATATTTATTAAATATTAAATAGCTATAATATGATTATTTATTTACTTGATGCTTATACCTTGAGTTAATAAATAATATATTATTTATTATTTAACAATTACTAAGGCTAAGAGACATATAGGCCCACTTATAATTAATTGTTTTTAACATTTTATAGAGGATAAATGACATATATGGCCTCAATTTGTCTCAAGGATGTTCAAAATGCATAACAACTACCTGAGAGACAACTTCTTTCACTCTTATCTATACAGACAAGATGCATGGGATCTTAAGAACTTAGGGATAGTTGAATAAGGTCATGTAATTGAATTTAATGGAATTGGTTCAAAGGTTAGGGGCCTAACCTTTATGAACCATTGATAAGAACATAAACTACCTAAAACCCTCATAAGATACCAATGATAAAAAGATGAAGATCAATGCATATAGAAGGGGTAAACTAGCTTAAAATGATTTGGATATACTTGTCACTCTCTTAGGCTCCCCACCGCTTAATTATTATGTACCATCACTTAAATGAATGGGTCAAATTATATGTTTTTTACAAGATTTGAGGTGATTTTAAGGTGTATAAATGAATATATGAGTGAAAGTCATGATGGAAGGTGGGTAGAGATGTATTCTAACTCCTCAGACCCCATTCTCACCTCAACCATGTATAAGAATATTTTGCTAAGCTAATTATTTCATGCAGTTTTTGATAATGTTACATCTCAATTTCACCCTATGTTTTATAACCTTTGAATCTATGGATTAATATGGTTATTATCTGATTATTATTTCTTTGATTTGAGATTTATGACATATACTAGTTATGGGATAATGATATGCTTATTAGATTACATGATGTGATAGATATTCTTTCTTATTATGTACATTATGGATGTATATTTATTAGTTTTGCATCATTGGTTGATATATATGATGAATCAAATTAACTACCTACTTATTGTGAGGTGGATGTAGAATTTATCCTACCCTCAGAGTAAGATGAGGAAGAGCATCATCAGAGAGGATGGAGTAAATGGGATAATTGGGGGATGATGGAAGAATAGCTAAGACCCTTCACGTATAGTAGATTTAACATGTTATATGAATAAAATGTTTTAAATGTTAGTACATAGTTATGGAAATTTTTTTTATGATTGTATTTTGTATGGAGATTTAGTTATTTATAGGTAGTAAAATTGCATAAGATTTCTTTACTTATAATATCTAGATTTTCAAGAATAAATTGAAAAAAATAGATATCTAATTACTATAATATGTATAGACTAGTATAATTCATTTAAAAACATTATTGAACATTTAACTCACTATTATTGATATTCAGAATATCAATATAAGTTAACACACACACACACATGCACACACAAGTAATTAAGTATACAATTATTTTGTTATTGAAGAAATTATAAACTTATCTATCTTTTAGATTAATAAATAATTATCTTTGTTTTAATTAATTTAAATGAGTTTTAATGATCCTAAAATAATAAGATAGAGTTAATTTGATCTACACTTAGTATTTGTATAACATTCATGAAACTATATTGAAAATTAGAAGTTAGATATCATTATTATATTGATCGATGTAGACTTATGTTTGAGATAACTAAGGGATATATGACGTAATGATATTTTTTAAGTAAATTATATATTTAGTATTATTAAATAAATTTAAAAGTGAGGAATACTACAGATTTTCACGTGTTTAAAGGAGGAGTTAACTATAGATAAGTTGAATTAAAGAAAGAAGAGATGATATGCATAGACTACAAACTGGGTGTAAGAGAGTCATGTAAAGTTTGAAAGGTAAGAGATTTGATTTAAAATACCTTTAGGAGGAGATTAGAAATGAGGAAGGTATAATGACATAAGGGAAGAAAAAGAGAGCACAAATTAAGGAGGAGAAAGATAGTGCGGATCCAAGGGGGGAAAAGGATACAAGTTCTATCTGATTCAACTTGTAAAAATTTTAGAGGTGGGTTGTGTAATTTATATTTCTCAAAAAAATGGATATGATTTAATATTTTATGTGATCAATTTATACACAGTGATGATTTTTATTGGAAACCCAATTCAATTTAGAACCCAGTGATTTGACTATGTGGCATCTCCATAAATGAATAGAATGATCTTAATGTTATTCATTGAGCCATCCAAGTGCAATGAAATTATGCTCAACCCAAAATATAAACTCTATGTTGAATATTTGGAAATTCATTATATTTAATAAATTCTAGAAATTATTGTGTTATAGTAAATTTGATAGATACTTTTTTAAAATAGTGATAGTATTCACATTTTTTATAATAATGATGATATTTTATAGTTAAGAGGACAATGGTCAAAATTTATGTGTATTATCTATGAAAATAGATAGACTACGTACTTAATTACACATCTAACTTGTTTATGAATTGTGCTTAGATTTTGAACAAATTTCTACCTATATTATGAGTGAGCTATATATTATTTATAAAACATATATGATTGCATTTTATATGGTCAACATACCTATGTATTCATCAAAATTATATAAGACTACGGTTTAAATATGAGAATAGAATTCTGCTTTTAATAAGATAGTTATGTCTTATTTATAAATATTGATTGTGTATTATTTATATATCATGCTTCTATAAATACGTTCCTATAAAAAATTAGACCTATGTATATCTGCTCACTTGTTTGGTATTATTTGACTTAAGACTACACATTAGATTGAAAACCAAATTCTATCTTAAATATTAGATCTAAAATTAGGTGTTTGATTTAACTTGAGATAATTAAGCCTTAAGGTTATTATTTATTAACTGAGCTATGTATTTTTCATGCGTAATACTATGGTTTCTTTACATCTAAGTTTGTAAATTGATCAGTACATAATGTGAGAGTATATGGCATAGATCTTATGTATCAGTTTTGATTAAGGGAAATATATCCCTATATAGCTATTTCATCTCTGTTTCTATGATGTGACTGAAACTTCATAAGTTTGAATTCTTTAGCTATATGAATTTATTAAAATGATCATGATGAATTGAATAAATTAGGGGGAAATAATATTCTTATTAAACTTACTACATGTTGAAGGGATATGGTTTAGTACTTGAGTTGTCTATTTGTATTTACTAGATACTTAGAAAAGGGTAGAGTTAAACAAAATATGTCATATACTATGCATATTTTTATGAGTAGATGATTAGGTATATAGATAAATGGATTATATTATAATGATATATTTTATATAGTGTGTGTGAAAATAGTGATGACTAGGTATATAGATAAATGGATTACATAATAATAAGCTATTTTATTTATAGTATGTGTAAACCATGTATCAATATACACTCCCTTATTGTTAATTGTAAGTTTAAACGAGTGCATATGGGTGTGTTGAATCATCAGGGCTATATCTTAAATATATATAATAAATTAATATGATAATTCAAAGTGTAAATATTGATATATAATACTAAATCATTTGTTGTTAAATTAGATTTATGATTGCATAATTAAATATTAAGATGGAAAGCAATGCCATTGGATGTATGAAATTATCAAATGACATGTTTTTATTGATGTAGTATTTGGTTAATGTTGATGAATTAAATGAATATGGATTCATTACATACCATTAGAGGGTTTAAATGTATGCATTTGTATATTTCCATAAATAGTATTTTTATACTACTATCAAAAATATTTCAATTGAATCCATTGATTTTTATATTTATTAAATATTAATGATGCTAAGTAGGTAGTGGGATAGACTTAACTAGCCTATTTAGCACCACCAATGTTGGATGTAGATAATCTGATCAAGTGGTATGTTATGAAATAAATTGATCTAGGTGATCACATACTATTTGAAAACTTTGTCCAAAGTAATTTTAGATAGAGATTATCATTTAATATGTTTGATTTTCATGTTGTGTGATATCATGTTAGAAATGTATTGTATTTATGATACACATCATGTAGTAAAAATCTTATAATGCATGGGGTACTAGCATGTCTCTCTAAATTATCACACCTTTACCATATATCTATTTATGAAGGGATGTTCATTCTCTGATAAGGGATTATGTATAGGATCGATGGTCTATGGTTGGTAAAAAAAAGCACTTAGATGACTCTCTCCCTCCCCATAACAATACTTACATAGAGACTACACTTTAGATTATAAGAGATACATGAGTTGGTTTGACTCAAGATCTAGAGAGATTGGTATTTATCTATTGTATAAGGTTGAATAATTAATGTAAATTTAATTTTAATATATGTTTGTTATACTTGAACAATAGTATTTTATTATTAGACCAATCATGGCTGATTCCTAATGTATTTAATTTCCTATCAATTTTAATAAATAATATTGTATTCATTATTAGAATTTGGAACTGTTATTTTTCTAAATTATTGATTGGATAAGTTGTTAAGTATTTTTTTATAGAATGAATTATAATTAATTAGTTTTAAAAAAATTTGCATTATTCTAAGCATAACTTGAAAGGTTATAACATGTGGTATCAAAGCAAGATCGAACTCTAGGATTTAATGAGTCTGATAACATTTTTTTTTTATTATATTTAGTGAGAAAGAAAATTGGTGCAAACTATAGCATCAGGTGAGGGTCCTTCAAATATTAATAACAATAACCCTTCAAATGATCATAACCTAATTATTGCTAAACATTCAACAAAGTTGGATCAAATTATCACAACCATGAATGATACTAGGGATCAAATCACAACCCTGGAATAAGAAGTTCATGGCCAAGGTGAGGAAGAACATTAGGAATAAATTATTGAGCACCCCACTGAATAGGAACAATAGTAGGATATGAGAGATCAGGTAGCTATAGAGTTTTCTAAGGACATGAAAAAGGTGAGTCCACCTAAGTTTGATGAAACTATTCTAGGTGAAGTTTGGTTGACTAAAATGGAGAAGTATTACAAGATTCAAAATTATCTGAAGTCACAAAAGTAGTATGGGGAGATTACTAGTTGGCTAGTGAGGCAACTAATTAGTGGGATAATAATAAATTGGAAATGAACCTTAACTCAACCACCATAAATTGGGAATAGTTTATGACATTGTTTAAGTGATGATGACTACCACATCTTTATTTTGATTAGAAGCTCATAGATTCTAAAATTTGAAGTAGGAAGATTTATCAGTGAATGAGTACTAGGATCAGTTCACCAAACTTTTGAAGTATGTACATCAGTACCAAGTTGATGAGAGGTTAAGAATCAAGAAGTTTATCATGAGATTAAAAACCTAGATCATTGGTGATTTAGATGTTCATGGACATTCTACCATGGACTAGGTCTTTGAGAAGGTGGTGAAGTAGGATTAGAATTTGAAGTCTCTTACACAATTCAAGGAAAAGTTTAATAATATTTTTAGAAGTTCTACACCAAATTTCAAGAAGAATAATTGGAAGCAGAGGAGTGGAGATTCAAAGGGGCAGTCCAAAAACTAGAATGACAAATTCAACATTGGATCTGGTAATAAGAAATTAAGTAATGGTTTCAAAGGTGGTTTTAAGGAAAACACACAGACTAACAAGAAAATTCCACTTAGATTTTATTTCAATTATGGAGGAGACCATTATGCTCATGAATGCATTCAAGATAAGTTAAAGAACAAAGGTCCTAATTCTCTTTAGGGAAATTTTAAGTAGTGTATTTTATAACAATTGATAATCAACAAGCCAAGTTTAAAGCATCACCCATAGAGCTATCTGGTATTTTGTTTGATCATTTAGTTACTATTTTGATAGATATAGGGGATATTGAATTTTTTATCGCTCTTAGAATGCTTATAAAGTTTCCTAAAAAAGATGGATTTATGAAAAATACATGGTTAGTACAATATGGTAATGACTCAAAAATCATGGTTGATAAGTGTCTAGTTGAAGTAAAGATTGTGCTGCCTAAATTTTCAACTATTGTGGATCTATATGATGTGTTCCTAGGAGTCAACTAGCTTGCTAAACATAAGTCCAAGGTTGATTGATATTTAAATAATATTGAGTGTCTTGATGATTTTGGAAACCAAACATAAATTCAAGGTGAAAAGAGAGAGAGTTGTGGCTTAGCCAAATTTCTACATTAAAACTTAGGAGGGCTCAAGAAAAAGGGTGTCACACATTTATCATCAAGATAAATGAAATGAAGGAACTTAAGGAACCATATGTCAAGGATTATCCCTTTATTATATATTTTCATGATGTGTTTTTATAAGAATTACCAGGTTTTCCTCCTAAACATGAGTTTAATTTCTCTATAGACATCATACATAGATCAAAATCATAGTTTAAAGCACTGTATATAATAACAACCATTGAGTTAGTTAAATTGAAGGCTCAATTCCAAGAATTATTGTCTAAGGGGCTGATTAGGCCTAGTGTGTCACCATGGGGTGCATTAGTTATTCTTATGAAGAAGGATGGTGATTAGAAAATGTTGAACAAGGAAATTATCAAAAATAAGTATCCAATACATCATGTAGACTATATTTTTTTATCAAATACAAGGAGAAATGGTGTTTTATAATATATAGAGTAGGATATCATTAGTTGAGGATTTAGGATGAGGATATTCCAAAAATAGATTTCAAAACTCATTATGGGCATTATGAGTTCATGGTGTTACCCTTTGGGTTGACCATCACACCATCAAAATTCATGAATCTCACAAATAGTGTGTTCAAATATTATTTAGTTCATTTTGTTTTGGTAATTTTTGATGACATTCTTATATATTCTAATAATGAAGAGGAGCATCTATAGCATCTAGAACTAGTTCTGTATTGGTTGTAGAATTACAAGCTATATGGTAAGTTTTCTAAGTGTGCATTTTCCAAGAGAGAGTGCCATATCTAAGACATATTATTATTACAAATGGTATTTTTATATATTTAGCTAAGATAAGATCCCTTATGGAATGGTTGGTGCTAAGAAATGTGCATGAGGTAAGGACTTTAATAGGGTTAACAGGTTATTAAAAGAAGTTTGTTCCAAACTTTCCAAGATAGTTAATCTAATTACCTCCTTGAAACAGAAGAATCAAAAGTTTTTATGGTTAGAGAAGAGTGAAGTAGATTTTTAAGATTTGAAAAGAAGACTTAATTCAACACTAGTGTTGAGAGTTCGTAATCCCAATAGTTAATTTTTAGTTATCATAGATGCATTAGGAGAGGGTTTAGGAGGATTCCTTATGCAAGATGATGTACTAGTGTCTTATGAATCATGAAAGCTAAAAACTTATGAGGTGAATTAAAATGCTCATGATCTTGAACATGTAGTAATTTTTCATGCTTTGCATGTTTGGAAAAAATATTTATTGGGAAAAACATTTGAGCTCAAGATTGATAACTTGGGACTCAAATACATTTTCACCCAGACAAATTTGAATGCTCATCAAAGACATTGGTTAGAGTTTCTTTCTAACTATGACTTTGATATCAATTACATCAAAGAGAACAAAGTAGATGATGCTTTGAGTTGTCTAAGGTACATAACAACTATAGATACTATGAGGAGTGCTTTTATGGATCATGTGGTTGAGTTATCATCAAGAGAAAAATATTATGACTAGGTTAGAAAGGCATTATCTAAGAATGATCAGAATCTTCAGTATAAAGGATTTAATTTTGAGAGTGATGGTCTTCTACACTATAATGGGAGGATGTATGTGTTAGATCGATATTATATATGGAGAAAAGTGATAAAACAATTACACAGTGCCCCATATTCAAGACATCTAGGAGTAATTTAGCTCATAGCAAAGCTTAAACCTTTGTATTTATAGAAGGAAGTCAAGAAATATGTGGTAGATTTTGTGTCACATTGTCTATAATGTCAATTAATGAAAGTTGAACATGTGCACCCATATATATTGTTATATATGAATGATATACTAGAGTGAAAGTGGTACATGATCATTATGGACTTTGTCCAAGGTTTACCAATGTCATGGAGTAGACATGATATGATCTTGGTAGTTGTTAACAAACTAACCAAGGTGGCTCATCTCATACTAGGCAATTTGATCGATGATGCATCTACCCTTGTGAAAAGTTTTGTAAAATAAGTGTATATATTGCATGGAATCCCAAAGAATATTAGTTCAAATCATTATCCTAACATGACTTCTAGGTTTTGGGTAATTTTAACTTAGCTTTGGGTACGTAGTTAAAGTTTAGCACTACATATCATCCAAATATTGATGGTTAGACTGAGTGAGTAAATCAGGTGTTAGAGGATATTCTATGTATGTATTACATGGATTAGAAATACAAATGGGAAGATTATCTCCCATTTGTTGAGTTTGTATATAATAACTCATACTAGTCAGCTTTGAAGATGACTCTATTTGAGGCACTGTATGGAAGGAGGTGTAGGAAACCAATCAATTGGGATAGGTTAAAGGATAGGGTATTCTTTGGGCCTAAGATATTTTTGAAAAATAGAAGATAAAGTTTGACTAATAAGGTACATATTTCCTATGGCCAATGATAGACATAAGAGTTGCATGGATCTGAAGAGAATAGATAGGTGGTTTTCTGTTGGTGATAAAGTGTTCTTGTAGGTTAAGCCATAGAAAAGATCAATTAAATTTATGAAGTCATCAAAATTGTCACTCAAATTTATCAGACCCTTAGAAGTGTTAGAAGTGGTCAATCCTATAGTGTATATGCTTGCATTTCCACCAACCTTGGCTCTATTATATAATATTTTTTATGTATCTTATCTTAGATAGTATATTGATGATCCTTCACATGTTCTAGATTGGAATGCTTTATAGGTTCTAGATCTTAGGGTGGTCATGCTATAACTAATTGGAGTAATTGAAACTTGAAAACTTCATTTGTGTAATAGAGAGGTGTCATAGTGTAAGGTCTTATGGACCAGTACTCTGAGAATAGTGCTACTTGGGAAGACTATGATGATTTCTATAGGTTGTTTCCACATTTGTTTGCATGATTTGATACTTAGTACTATGTTTTTAATTATGTTAAACTCTTTTGATATTCAAAACTATTTGTTGAATAAGTGTGATCAAGATGATGACAAGTTTTATGGGGAAAGGATGTTACATCCCAATTTCACCTTATGTTTTATAACCTTTGAAACCATGGATTAATATGGTTATGACTTGATTATTATTGCTTTGATTTAAGATTTATGACATATATTAGTTATGGGACAGTGATATATTAATTATATTACATGATGTGATAGTTGTAATTTTTTATTTTGTACATTTTAAATGTATATTTTTAAGTTTTATATCATTGGTTGATATATATATGATGACTTAGACTAACTACCTGCTTGTTGCAAGGTGGATGTAGGATTGATCCTACCCTTAGGGTAGGATGAGGGAGAGAATCATCGAAGAGGATGGAGTAGATGGGACAATTGTGGGATGATAGAGGAATTGTTAAAACCCTACACACAATATATATTTAAAATGTTATATGCATAACATGTTTTAAATGTTAGTGCATAGTTCTGGAAATCTTATTTGTGATTGTATTTTGTATGTAGATTTAGTTTTTGATAAGCAGTAAGTTTGCATAAGATTTATTTACTTATAATTGTCTAGATTTTCAAGAATAATTAAAAAAATAGATATCTAATTGCTATAATATGTGTAGACTAGTATAATGCCTTTTAAAACATCATTGAAAGTTTAAATCTCTATTATTGATATTCATAATATCAATATAAGTTAAGACACACACACACAATAATAATTGATTATACAGTTATTTTATTATTAGAAACAATTATAAAATTATCTATCTTTTAGATAAATAAATAATTATATTTATTTTAATTACTTTCAAGGAGTTTGAATGATCATAAAACACTAACCTATAGTTAAGTTGATATAAAGTTAGTCTTTGTATAACATTCATGAAACTATGTTAAAAATTAGAAGTTGGATATCATTATTATATTGATCGATGTATACTTATGTTTGAGATAACTAAGGGATATATGTCATAATGATATTTTTAAATAAAATTATATGTTTAATATTATTAAATAAAGTTCAAAGTGAGGAATACTATGACTTTTGTTGTGTTTAAAGGAGGAGATAACTGTAAATAAGTTGATTTAAAGGAAAAAAGAGATGATATACATGGACTATGAACTAGGTGTAAGAGAGTCATGCAAAGTTTGAAAGGTAAGATATGTGCCTAAAAATACCTTTAGGAGTCAAGTAGAAAGGAGAAAGGCATGATGACGTGAGAGAGGAGAAAGAGACTGCAGATTAAGGAGGAGAAAGATAACATAGAACCAAGGGGGAGAAAGGATACAAGTTCTATCATCTTCAAATTGCAAACATTTTATAAGTGGGTTGTATAATTTATATTTTTTGTGTTATAATATTAGAAAATAGATATGAGTTTATATTTTCTATGATAGATTTGTACACAAACATGATTTTTTATTGAAAACCCAATTCAATTTAGAACCCAATGATTTGACTGTGTGGTGTTTCCCTGAATGAATGTAATTATATTCATGTTATTCATTAAGACATATAAGTACAATGGAATTATGCTCAACCCAAGATAGAAAATTTGTGCTAAATATTTCAAAATTCATTGTATTTGGTAAATTCTAGAAATCATTGTGTTGTAGTAAATTTGGTAGATACTTTTTTAAAACAATGATAATATATAGCTTTTTTATAATAGTGATGGTATTTTATAGTTAAGAGGCTAGTGGTCAACATTTCCATGTATTATCTATGAAAATAGATAGGCTGCATACCTTATATATGTACTTAATTACACATTTGACTTGTTTATGAACTGCGCTTAGATTTTGAATAGATTTCTACCTATATTATGAGTGAGTTGTATATTATTTATAAACGTAGATGACTACATTTTATATGGTTGACATACTTGTGTATACATCAGAATTATATAAGACTATGCTTTAAGTTTTAGAACATAATTCTACCTTTAATAAGTGAGTTGCGTATTATTTATAAATATTGATTGCATAGTATTTATACAACAGACTTTTATATAACTATGTTCCTGTAGAAAATCAAACTTATGTAAATATACACACTCGTTTGGTATTATTTGATTTAAGACTATAAATTAGGTTGAAAAATGATTTTTGTCTTAAATATTAGATCTGAAATTATGTGTTTGACTTAAATTTAGATTATTAAGCCTTAAGGTTATTATTTATTAATTGAGTTGTGTGTTCCTCATGAGTAATACTATGGTTGCCTTACATTTAAGTTTATAAATTGATCAGCACACAATGTGAGAGTATACAAGGTAGATTTTCTATAGTATATTTG
Organism: Torreya grandis; assembly: GCA_037957365.1. Lineage (NCBI taxonomy): Eukaryota > Viridiplantae > Streptophyta > Pinopsida > Cupressales > Taxaceae > Torreya > Torreya grandis. The sequence continues at coordinate 4,473,877 of JARHVA010000385.1, read as the reverse complement.
ATCAAGGGAAATATATCCCTATATATCTATTTCATGTATATTTCTATGATGTGATTGAAATTTTTTAAGTTTAAATTCTTTAGTTATACAAATCTATTAAAATGATGATGATGAATTGAATACATTGGGGGGAAATAATATTCTTATTAAACTTACTACATGCTAAAGGGATATAATTTTATAATTGAGTTGTCTATTTTAACTTATAAAAGGTCAGAGTTAACCAAAATACGTCATATACTATACATACTTTTACTAGTGGATGACTATGTATAAAGATAAATGGATTATATTATAACAAGCCATTTTATTTATATTATGTGAAAATATTACTGAATAGGTATATAGATAAATGGATTACATAATATTGAGCCAATTTATTTATAGTATGTGTAAACCATGTATCAATATACACTCCCTTATTGTTAATTGTAAGTTTAAATGGGTGCATATGGGTGTGTTGAATCATCAGGGCTATATCTTAAATATATTTGATAAATTGTTGTGATAATTCAAAGTGTAAATATTAATATAGAATACTAAATAATTTTTTATTAAATGAGCTTTATTATTGCACTATTAAATATAGAGCTAGAAAGTAATATCGTTGCATGTATGAAATTATCAAATGACATGTTTCTATTGATGTAGTATTTGGTTAATGTTTATGAATTAAATGAATATGGATTCATTACATACCATTGGAGGGTTTAAATGTATGTGTTTATAAATTTACATAAATGGAATGTTTATATTACTATCATAAATATTCTAATTGAATCCATTGATTTTTATAGTTATTAAATAGATTCCACATTGATGATGCTAAGTAGGTAGTGAGATGTACTTAACTAGCTTGGGTAGTACCACCAATGCTGGATGTAGATAATTGGATCAAGTGGTGTGTTATAAAATTGACTGATCTAAGTAATCCTATATTATTTAAATTTTTTTCCCAAATTAATTCTAGATATACATTATCATTTCATATGTTTGATTTGCATGTTGTGCAAAATCATGTTAGAAACATATTTCAATTATGATACACATTATGTAGTATAAATCTTATAGTACATGGGGTACTGGTATTTCTCTCTAGATTCCTAAACTATTACCATCTACCTATTCATGAAGGTAGAACCATTACTTGATAGGGGATTATGTGGAGGATAGATGGTCCATGGTTGGTGTGGAAAAGTGCTCAAATGATGCTCTCCATCTATAGTACAATACTTACCTATAGACTACACTTGAGATTATCAGAGATACACAAGTTGGTTCGACTTGAGATTCAAAGAGATTGCTATATATTTATTATATTAAGGTTGAATTCCTAATGTAAATGTAATTGTAATATATATTTTATATACTTGAATAGTATTTGTATTATTGGACTAGTCGTGGTTGAGTCCTAATGTATTTACTTTTGTTATAGTTGTAATAAGTTATATTGCATTTAGTATTAGAATTTGGAACTATTATTGTTCTAAGTTATTGATTAGATAATTTGTTAAGTATTTTTATGTGGAATTAATCTTAAGTAATTGGTTTTAAAAAAATTACTACATTATTCTAAGTATAACAAAATAAGTTATATTCTATAGCTAATTATTGTAGGTAGTCTAGCAAGAAACAAGGTGATGGCCAAGTTGGAGATGAGAAGTATGATTTTGAGTTTTATTGAGGTCTATATTATAGATTATAGGACATATAAGTTCTAAAGATGTGTCTTACATCTTTGCAACAAACTCTTTTGTGTATGTACAGATCACCCCTATAACAAGTGTGAGAATCTAGGCCTAATGAGGTAATGAGTTACTGCAAGGAAGTAAATAACAAGTGGTAAAGAGAATATTATCAGCTGGAGGGGTGAATAATGACCTTCACCAATCATTTTTCTACCTTCTTAAGGAAATGCATATTTTTCAAAGACTTATAAGGTAGTTATAGATAGTTAGTGAATTCCTTGTCAAGAAGAGTAGTTTTAAGAAAGATAATGAAGTATCCCTCTGCCAACTTCAAGAAGAGGTTGTATTTTACATAGACACTTATCCAATAAAACTTTATGATCTATTTTTTAACTCCTCTTGATTTATAACTAGTCTTAAAGACTTGAAAATTGGTATTGTGACTCTCTAAAATCACTCTTGCTCTCTCTTATCCTATTGCTCTATATATTGAAGCCAATTTGGGAAAATATCTAGAATTGGTATGGCGAAGCCCTGGTAGTTTGACAACTTGTTTTGCCTTTGAATAAAGTTCTTAATCTAGTTTTGTCTTTGAAATTCTTACATAAGTATGTCAATTAGTCCATTTGGATGATAAGTAATGATTGTTTCTCCTTATTTCCATTATGCTCTTGCATGTATTGTGTAAGTAATATTTTTTATAACATGTCTCATGAAGTTTAAGTGATTATTAAGTATTTTTTTAAGTCTGAATTAGATTAATAGTGCTTAATATTAGACCTTATATTCATCTACATTTATAAATGCATGGTAATTTATCTCCATGTGGAAACAATTTTGCTATAAGAACCTTGAGTTGAGATCAGTTTTAGTAATCTACCTTCATAGTGCAAGTTTAAGTATGTTTTTAGATATATCCTTGGTGTATAACCTCCATTAATATAGGTTACTTTCAAGTTTCCTTCTTCCCTTTTCACCCCAATAATTGATTATCCTAGTGTAATGTGTGATCCTAAACATATAGATCAAGGGAGCTAGCCCATAATCTAGAGATCTATCTCTTGTATTAATCTACCTAAATTTAGAGACAATTCCATGTTATCCTAAATCTTATAAGGTTTTATTGAATTCTCTAGGGTAAAAATTTGGGCTATAACAATAACCTACCTAAATAATTTATTATTAGTTAGAATGAATAATTAAAAAACACTATGGATAGAAAAAGTAAAAAATATATCAAAATAATTAGTGTGATAACAAATTAGACCACTATGAATGTGTAATTTGTTTTATAATTTCACTAATTAATAAGTTTACACACCATGTGTCATAGTTTCATGATCAAGTGACAATTGAAATATTCAAGCAACTACAAGACACTACTCAATTTTTTGAGAATACATCACTCCTTGAATTATATGAGGCTACAAAAATATGAAAAAAAATTAGACTTAGACCCTTGGGACCAAACATTTACTCCACAATAAAAATATCTTGATGAAGGTAATCTAAAATAATTTATAATTTTTTTATCACTTTAAGCATCACAAGGGAATTAAAATAAAATATGGGTGTATACAATAGGTGAGTTACATTATATGCCAATAAATATTATAAATCTTTCATAAATGACTAAAAAAATTCATGGAACACCAAATGACAACTGACAAAAAATATGAATGATAATTCAAAGAAAAGGTCACTAAGAGAACATAAGGTTTTCTTGAGTGAGTTATTCATAGTGCCAGTTCTAACCTCAAATAATCCATATTATCACTATGTAATTAAGAATATGTGGAATAAGGGATTATACAATTATTCTTTGTGGATTTTGTATTCACTACACTCTAATTCTAATTTTAACTCAAGTCATCTCACCATTATATGTAACATAACTTTTCCATTAGAGGAAAAAAATCTAAGAAATTCAAGTGAATATCATCATAATTAAGGTCATTTTGTAGCATTTTATGAGACATTTATAATGAGTCCAACCAATCTAAAAAAATATCAATAAATCTTAAGTGATCATTGTAAAACTAGTCCAATGTAATTTTGCCCTTATGTGCTCTTTGACAAAATGAATTTGAGACATGCAATGAATTTGTGTTCCTATGATTTTAATGAAAAATAATAATTTTGAATTTACATGTGGTTCAAATTCATATATTAAAAATCATGAAGTCCACCATCATACTTCAATTCTTATTTCAACATGTTCATTCCCAATAAGACACATGTCCACTCTAAATTTGTCACACAATACAAACTTAAAGGAGTCCACTCAAGTTTTTTGGAAACCTTTAAGTGATCATGTTGATGTAAGAAAAAAATATTATGTCATTTTCATATTTATTTAACTTTATTTTAAATTTTATCCCTTTTATTTTGTGTTTTCCATGGCCACACAACACAATAAGACCCATTTACCTTTAAATACTTCCAACTTTTCCCTTTACTTTACGAACCTTTTTCAAGAATTTTCATAGTGACACACAAACATTTATATATGGTATATGTAGTGAGATCTCATTGGTCATAAACTATGGGATCAAAAACCTATCATTTCATTATTATTCACTTTGGTACTATGATATTAGAGTGATCCATATGCCATCCATCTAATGGCCCCCAAATTAGATACATGGTGTTCTCTAGTTGGTCATGGATCATAGAGTTTTTGACACTTACCTTGCATTGATCTATTTTTCATAGTTAGTGATTATTTTATGTGTAGAAACTAATTGGCCATGGACCAAATAATTCATGTAATACTTCATTTCCTTTGTTTATTTTTCACACTCCATGATATGCCCATGTGGTAACTACTAGTTTTTCATGCAACATAGAATTTTGAGAATTTTTATTAGCTCATCTTATAATTTCCATTTCATGGTCAATAATAATGAGGCACATGGAAGATTCCAATTGGTCACGATCCATAGAATTCCATAGGGTGCTTCCTTGATTTTAAAAGTCTATATATGGACCCATTAAATCTTTAACATTTTGAATCCAAATCTGAAACTTAGCATAATGGAATTCACCTATGGCCAAATAATTAAAATGATTAAATATAAAACATGTGATCATAGAGTCAGAGAGGCTTACAAAAGGATGACATGGGGTGACATAATTTTATTTCAAATGTCGAGAAAAATGAGATCTTATAGATCCATTGGTGTATAGAATTGGGTTCTCACTGAGATCGAGGTCATAAGTCACATAGGTTGTAACTTATACTAATATGAAAGTGGACACAAGTGTTAAAGGTGAACTTAATAACTTAAATATTTTATTATGGCCTCACAAAATTTAAACTTATAAACATTAAATTGTCTATGGGGATTTCAATCTTAGGAAAGTAAATCTAAGTACTAAGTATAAAAAAGGTAGCCACATTATGAACCCTAAGGATACCATGGAATATGATTAAAAAAATACTATAAGGGGAAGACAAATTTATATGTATACAAGTATAATAGATAAGGGATTGATTTAGGGACATAAGAAACTATGAGGGAGATCAAAAATAAACAATGAAAATTATAGGAAACATAATGAGAGGCCAAAATAATTCTCAATCCTTGAAAAATCTACATATTCTAAATCATTAGGATCATAAAAAGTAATGAAACATTTTGTGATCCAAAATTTAATTCAAATGTGATATGGGTACATATTTTTGGTATCCATAGATCCTAGAATTATCTTTGTATAAACAAACATGTGCCTTATCTCTAGATAAATAAATTATTCATTAATATATTGAATAGTTGAAATAATTTTTGGCCCAAACACTTAGGTATTTGTGCAAGATTCATACTTACATGACCTAACATCACTTATACAAAATCAATACCAAAAAAAGGAACTAAATAGAAAAATAAATGAATAAGCCAAACTTATGTACATTGTATGAAACATTTAGATGCATCCATCAAGTGAGAAAATATTTGAGATTCCATAAATTGACACACTAATCCAACACTTCACCATTCAAATCCCTAAGGAAATATGTGTTTTTCTTGATTTTTATGTCAATTATGTAGGGTCAAGTCCATAGAGGATATAAATTTCCATGCTTCCCAAATTTTTTGTTTCTACTATCCTAGAGCAATACCAAGTACCCCAACTTAAAATCCATCACCATTATTTATTTATCAAAAAAATACTTAATTTTTTCATTAAACATTAGACATATTTCATGTGAACTTATTCTAATTTCATCCATTTCAATGATTTGATCAATTCTCTTAGCATAGTGATCAACCTTCCTCATTCATTTCTTATAAGAACTACAAGTTGAGAAATTATAATGTGGAATTTAGCATAACATTCATCCCATAATAAACTCAAAATGAGTCTTTCCTATTGATTTATTTAGAGTTATTTTATTTTCCCATATGGAAAATCTGATTTTTTCATCCCACTTTCTTTTATTCATTTAAAGAGTTTTCTTCATAATTCTTATTAAATTTTTATTTTTAAACTCAACTTGTCCATTCTATTTAAGGTAATAATTTGAAACATAAGTTAGTTTTATTTTAAACATTTTACACATTTCCATAACATACATTTCTCTAAATCACATAACATTACTAACAATGATATTTATAGGCACCCCAAACCTAGTAATAATATTATTATGCAATAAATCCATCACTATTTAATGTCTAGCACTCTTAGTTGGGATAATAATAACACATTTTTAAAATAATAAGTGGATAATAATATCTTTATATGGCCCACAGTATATTTTTCACTGATTTCACTAACAAATTAAACTCCCCATTGATTGAATGGATATTATTTGATCACATGCATTAAAGGGACAAATCTATATGATTTCATTCTACCAAAAATCCATTATCATAAATCGTATATTACTACCATCATTAAAAATTGAATAAATATAATAATAAAATATAATAGTTTTAAATACTATCACTTTTGATATGTAATGGGACCCACAAAACCCACCATGAAATTATTTAATATCTTCAATTCCTCATATTCAATAACACAGCTCATGAGAATGCATTCAAAGTTATTCCAAGCTAATCCTTTTTTACTCACCACATATTTTTCATAAACTAGCCTAATATTTCTTTGATGTAACTTATTTGTATTAAGAGGGAAATTTAAATTCTTGAAATAAAATATGATGTCTTTATCCCAAGTTGATTCACTAAACTCATCCTTTTCCTTAGTGATCTACCTATTTGAAATATTCAGCTCTACAACATCAAGGTTGTATTTTTACATTAATTTGACTAATCCCTATTACCTTTCATAATTATTAGTATGTAAATGAAATGGAAAATTCAGAATATATATAAATAAATCTTAGCTTGAAGAAGATAGATCCTACTTACACTTTCAATTGGGGATACATTAGATAATCAAGGTCATGACCAATATGGATCCGCTAGACCTAGGAACTAAGGAGGGTTCCAAAACCTCCAATTAAGAAAAACTATGCAATAACCCTAAATAGGTCCTATGTTTTCATATTCACTAAAATAATAGTAATTAAATAAAAATATAATCTAGTGCTCACCAAAACTTGTGGCAAAACATAGGGTTAGTAAGTAAAAAGTAAAAATTCATAAGAGAATCCTAATTAAGATATATATAAGTAGAACCCTAATACATGGAGAGAAAAAATTTATTCAAAATCTATTATTTATCATAATTATATCTAGTAAAGAGAGGAACAAATTTAGAGACACTTACCTAGAAGATAAACCCATTGAAACTCAATCTCTTCATTGGTCAAAGGTGATTCACAAGAGGTTATTGTGGTTTGTAAGGATCACTAAGAAAGGCCAAAGCATCCAAGACTTCTCCATAAGATAAGATTATTATCCAAGTATAAACCCTAAGATAAGAATCCTCAATTATAATGGTAGAAGAACATATTATAAAGAAGCACAAATGAATAATTAACTCTTATTGTCTCTATAAGAATGGTGAAATAGATGTGTTTATATAGGTAGATCTAACCCTAAACCTTTTGAAAGTTTAGGCTGACAAGGTTGACCTAGTTAACATTGTATAAAAATTGATAAAAAAACTAACTAGGTAATGAATTATGTTGACCAGGGCTGACCTAGCTCTTAATAACCTTTGTAAATAACAATATAAGGTTGATGTGGCCAACATAGTCATGTAAACTACCAAAATGGGGTTTAGGTTAGGGAAAGGGATAACGAAGATGGTAAATGACTAGAGTAGGGTGAAAATAAGAGGCAAAACATAGAAGAATATTTTAAAGAGTTGGTTGGATTGATAAAAAGTGGTAAAAAGGGACAAAAATATTTCAAAGTACCAATGGTCTGTGAACCATTTTCTAGTGTACCCCTAAGGGCATGCACTCAAAGAGATTGAGACTCAATGGGTTTCTACAAGATACAAAACATTATTAATTGATAAAGTTTGAAAATATTATGTGTATACATATGCCCCACTCAAAGCTCATCATGTGTCACTCAGGTGAAATAAGGGATGATGCTTCAATAAAAAACATAGTAACACATAATGATGAAGCTAAAAAAAATGTTATAGTATTTTAAAGCATAAAATAACTAAAAATAAATGAGTAAAAGGGAAATAATAGAAAATTAAATGTAATGCATACCTTAACTTACCTTTATTTTTGGATGGTTATCTACTATTTTTGTAATTTTGATCATGGAAGGTACAGAGATTTCTTTTAACAAACCCAAGGATACAAAACTAAAGAGAAAAAACAAAAAAATGTAGGAAAGATAAGACCACTAGTTCTATGTGGATAAGACATACTTAGAAATTTGGCAAGATGGGGTGACAAGTGCTATGTTAGACTAAATGACCAAGTCAAAATTTTAGAGAAATTTAGGTAATCAAAAACCCAAGGCTACTAAAGACTAAAAAACTCAAACAAATAAAACTTGTGTAAGAAATTCAAACTCACCAAATCAAACCAAGGATACATGTCAAAAAATAATGGTAATTAAACATCAATGTGAAATCATTAATAATCCTTAAATAAATATGGGAAAGAAAAAATGGTAAAATAACATTGATGAGTGAGTAGTAACAATCAAGAAATGGGAATCAGAAGTGGATTTATCAGACTCATTTTTCGTAACAACCCCTATTTGGGCTAGACTACCTGGGCTTCCATTGGAATTCTGGCATGAGGACATCTTCAATGGAATAGCTAGTTCATTTGGTGAGTTAGTGGCTGTGGATAACACCACAGCTTCAAGAACAAAAATCCAAAGCGCCAGAATTTATGTTAAAGTGGCAGACCTTAACCATCTCCACAAAAAAGTGGAATTAATCTCTAAGCTTGGTAAGAAAACCCAAGAAATTGTCTTCGAAGATCTGCCAAATTCTTGTTATGTGTGCAAAAAGCAGGGGCATTGGGATAAGAATTGCCCTAATAGGGGTAGACCCTTTTCAAGAAATTTTTAGGAAGGGAGAAATATAAAGATTCAACAAAAGAAAATATGGAAGATAAAAGAAGACTTTTGAAAGATAAGGAAGACTCAAGATGCCTTAGCTGACCAACACATAGATAAGGTTAAAATCTCTGAAACAGAAGAAGAGGGTGACCCTAATTCAGTAGGAACAATAAATCCCCCATTAAAAAAATTTAGTCCCCTGATGGAAGAGAAGGGGAAGGGATCAGAGGACAAAAAATCAGATTTTCTAATAGAAGAAGAGGCTAATTTCCTAAACCAGAACACCCAAAGTATAGAAAATCAAGTTTCTAAGGTAAAGGATAATGAAGAATTAGAGGAAGGAGAAGTATTACCTGAAGGGGGAAACAATATAGAAGAAGGAGAGGGAGATTTGTGTGAAGTTTAGATAAGGGAAAAGTAGGAGGTATCAACGGTTGAAAATAACACTCCTGCGAAAGAGGCCCTAAAGACAGAAGAAATGAAAGAGGTTGGAAAAAACTCTAAAAACCAAAAGATTAAAGGAGAGAAAAATAACAATACTAATCACATTAAGACAAGAAATGGCGGTGCGAAAGTAAATAGTCCTCTAAGGAGTAAAGAAGGAAAAGGATCTGAAAATCAAGCCAAATTTAAACCGGATGTAGGATCTCCAGATAAACCTGGGAAAAAATCTGCAAAGAAGAATAGAGAATTGGAAAGTAAGCACAATATAGCAGATGGAAAGCAGACTACTCTGCAGCAATGTCTCCAAATCAATAAAAATAAATGAGGATTCTTAGTTGGAATATTAGGGGGCTAAATAGAAATTATAAAGTAGATTTAGTTAGGAATTTTGTCAGAGAGCAAAAGCCAGACCTCCTTCTGCTTCAAGAAACTCAAATGAGTAAAGAGAAAGCAGAACAGATCAAAGACTTTAAATATTACACCATTAAGGCCAGTAGCTCTGAAGGTGCCTTGGGAGGAACCGTGATATTATGGAAAAAAAATCAATATGCTGGTTCTATTTTGATGGAAAGTAAAAAAATTTTGGCTGTCAATTTAACTAAGGTTGACCAAAAGGAAAGATGGTATGTTGTAAATATCTACGCTCCCAGTGCCAGGAACGAAAGGAAGAAGGTATGGGAAACTCTCTCAAAACTCAAAAGCAAAGATTACTGTGGGCGATGGATTATAATGGGAGACTTTAATGTTCCTCTCTATGATTATGAGAAAATGGGTGGTAACACTATTCAAATCGAAGGGAGATTTGATCTCATGGAGTTTATAAGTAAACAAGGTTTAATGGATGTGGAGCTGCAAGGATTTCAATATACCTGGAGTAATAAGAGTCTGGACAAGGAATGTATACAAACCAAGCTTGATAGGGCTCTCATTTCCCCAGATTGGATAAAAGACTATACTTGTAAGTTGGAAGCATGCCACAGAATAGGCTCGGATCATTTCCCTCTTATTTTCATAGCGGTCAAATTGAATCAAAAAAAGAATCACCCGTTCAAATTTGAAAAGATGTGGTTGTAGCATCCACAGTTTGAAAGCAAAATAAAGGAGTGGTGGAATATTCCTATTGAGGGAACAACACTCTTCAGAGTTGCCTCCAAATTCAAAAATGTTAAAAAGGAAGTTAAGAAATGGAATAAGGACTGCTTTGGAAATATTTTTGAGAAAAAGAAGACCATCAAGGAGAATATCAGTAGAATTTAGGAAAAAATCTAGCAAAATGGATATACCTCAGAATCCCATAGAGAAGAAAGTGAACAATTGGTACAATATCAAGACATTATAAAAAAGGAGGAAACCTTTTGGAGACAAAGATCAAGGGTGCAGTGGTTGAAAGAAGGAGATAAAAATACTAAGTTTTTCCATCTCTCCACTTTGAAACATAGAGCAAAAACACATATTCATCATTTGATAAAAGGAGATCAGAAGATAACAGAGGAAAAGGAAATAAAGGAGGAATTGATCTCATTTTTATCTTCCCTGATGAAGCCTGATAGAAACATTAACTTGAAAAGCCAGGCTGATATCCTAAGAGTTATTCCTCCATTGATCTCGAAGGAGCATAATAATATGTTATGTTCTATACCTAAGGAGGAGGAAATCTTCAAAGCTGATAGATCTTTAGGAGGAGAAAAAGCACCTGGACCAGATGGTTTTCCCATGTTTTTTTTTCAAAAGCTCTGGAAACTTATAGGTAAGGATGTCAGCAATGCGGTGAAGGAGTTCTTTGGAGCAAAATAGATGCTGAAGGAAGTTAATGCCACTTTTCTGTGCCTTATTCCGAAGAAGGCTGGAGCGGAATGCCCTGATTAGTTTAGACCGATTAGTTTGTGTAACTCTTTCTATAAGATAATTTTCAAAGTTCTAACGACCAGACTAATTCAAGTGATCCCTTTGTTAATAGCTAATCAGAAAAATGGATTCATTCCAGGCAGACAAATCCTCAACTCAGTTATAATGGTGCATGAGAATATTCATTCACTGTTCAGCTCTAACACAGAGGGGTTCCTAATGAAAGTGGATATAGCTAAAGCATATGACAGGGTGGATTGGCTATTCCTTTCAAAATTCCTTATTGCCTTTGGATTTGAACAAAGAGTGGTTGATATAATCAATCAGTTGATAACTACTACTTCTATAGCTATGTTGGTAAATGGGAGTTCGTCTCATTTTTTCAATCCGTCTAGGGGATTAAGACAGGGGGACCCTATCTCCCCTATTCTGTTTATTATCATGGTTGATAGTATGGGGTGATACCTTGGGGACTTAGTTTGTAGAGGATTATTTAAAGGTCTGAAACCCTCTTCGCATCCTTTAATATGCTCCCATGGTCAATTTGTGGACGGTACTATTTTCATGGGACAGTCTAAAGTCACAAAAGCTAGAACTCTAAAGGAAGCTATAAATCTGTATTCCTCTACCTCTGGACAGCTGATTAACTAGAACAAAAGCATGGTATTCTTTACCAATACCCCAATTTATAGATAGAACAAAATAGCAAGAATCCTAGAATGCTCCATAGGTTCTTTTCCTTCCACTTACCTTGGTCTCCCTTTAGGGTCGAAAGCTCTTGAAGCTTTTTGGGAAGGAATTATTAACAAATTTAGCAAGAAATTGGTGGGATGGAAAGGCAGTCTTCTAAGCCAAGGTGGAAATCTCACACTCCTAAAAGCAAGTCTTCAAAGCATACCTACGTATGCTTTGAGTCTTTTCAAAATCCCCACTAAATTTGCTGAAGCTATAGAAAAAATCCAGAGAAACTTTCTTTGGTCAGGTACTAAGGAGAAAAGGAGAATGCCTCTTATAGCATGGGATAACATTTGCAAACCTATTAGGGATGGTGGACTTGGTATAAGGAAAATTAGAAGTATGAACACAGCCCTCTTAGCTAAACAGGGGTGGAGGGTTTATCAGGAAAATAAAGAATGGAGTAAAATTTGGAAGCATAAGTACCTTTTCAAGGCAAAGTCACTCCCTGAATTCTTTACCACACCGGACATTTCTCATCCTTCTGCCATATGGGGGGAAATCCAGGGAAGAAAACATGTTTTAGAAGAAGGAAGTTCATGGAAAGTTGGCAATGGTAAAAAGGTGAAGTTCTGGGAAGATATTTGGTTAAGAGGAAAACCGTTACAGGAAGAAATCGAAGATAAAGATGTGATAGATAGATGCAAGCAAAGAGTGGGAATAACGGTTAATCAATATTGGCAGAACAACTCTTGGGTAAACCTCACTGACTATGATCAAGATCTCAAGGATATTCAATTATCCCTAAATGTTATATCTCTATATCATAACCAAGAAGATAGAATTGTTTGGCACAATGAACCAAGTGGACAGTTTAAAGTTTCATCCATTTTCTCCTCTAAGGGAAATGGTAGCAAACTGTTATGGATGAGAGCCTGGATTAAGGGGCTCATCCCTAAAATCAAATTCTTTTTCTGGACCCTTCTCCAAAACAAAATATTGACTCTGGATAATTTACAGAAATGCATAATTAATATTGTAAACAGGTGTATTCTTTGTAAAAAAGACCTTGAGGATAGAGATCATCTGTTCGTGAATTGTTCCTTCACTCAGCTTGTTTGGAAGGAGATTCTCAATTTGTGGGGCATTACATGGATTCACCACAAAAATGTGGAATTATCTCTCAAAAGCTGGTACTGCCCTTCAAAGAATCCCGAAGTCCTTTTTTATGGAAAATAACTCTTCCCCATATTTGGTGGGGAATATGGAAGGAAATAAATAACTGAATCTTTAGAAATAAAGAACTTCCTGGATGGTTGGTAGGACAGAACATCATTAGAGCTTTAAAGGAGAATTTTTTATTACAAAAGAATCCAAGCTCTACCCTCCAAGTGGATAATCCCTAGAGGATGGATAATCCTATTGGTAAACCTGATAAACCTAGATCTAGAGTAACATGGAATGTTCCTCCTCAAGGATGGATTAAAGGAAACTTTGATGGTGCTGCCAAAGGGAACCCGGGGAATGCAGGTTGTGGTGGAGTCTTGAGAAACCATATGGGAATGGTAATTGATGCTATTGCAATCCCCATTGGTAAATCAAATTGCCACATTGCCGAAGCTACAGCTGCCCTTCAGACCCTCAAATTAGCTGTGGACTCAGGATATCCCAAATTGTGGCTTGAAGGGGATTCTTTGAATATTATAAATATTCTTAATAATAGCAATACTGTGTCTTGGACCATAGAGGATAAGGTAATGGAGATGAAAACATTATTAAACAAATTTGAAGAAGTGATTATAACCCACACCTTTCGTGAAGCCAATGGTGTTGCAGATTGGATAGCTAATTGTGCAGTCCAGGAAGGTTAAACAGTGAGGTGGCATGAAACATTAGAAAAGAACATGGAATTGAGGGCGCTCATTCTTGATGATGCAACCCATGCAAAGGAAGGAAATATTGGAGAGTAATAAATATATAATGAGTAGGAGGAGTGGCAGCGTGGGGAAAGGAAAGCAATCATTAAAGAGGAAGGCCCTCAAGAGTGAGACACGGATCCTAAAAAAGCACAAACAAAGCTGAATTTCTAATCAATTTGGCAGCAGGTGGGTTCAGTGTAAAAACCACAGCAACTGGGATTCAAAGAAAATGAGTATGGCACGTGAAAGGAAGGGAGAACCCCAAAAATAGGAACCCAAGATCTGTGATGAATGGAGAGAGAAACAAGAAGTCTAGCGAATTCTGCAGAAAGGAAAAATTGCGACCTACATGGAAAGACTCTATGGATCAAAGCCGCATATCACTATGGCTTTTTTCAAAAATTGGTCTGATGAAAGGGTCACCCTGCATGGTATCATAGTGAACTTAACAGAGGATTTTATAGCTGAGGTTACAGGGCTGCCTACGGATGGACTCAAATTTTCCAAGCAGACAAGCATCTCGAATGAGGCCTTTTGTAAGTTCCCCAAAACGGATGAGGAAGAACAGAAGCTGGTCAAGAATGGGGATTTCTATGAATTGGATCAGATAAAAGGGATATGGAGGGATGTCTTAAGCTGCATAAGGGAGTACTTCATCCTGGACGGAAGAAGCAAGCGCATGCACAAGTTCCATTTTGTCTTAACCACTTCAGGCATAAGGTTAGTTTGTCTTGTCCCTTTTATCTTCGCTTCTCCTTGGTCCAAAGTTTATATGGTCATAGGAAAAAGGAAATGCGCCCTATCCTACATGAAGGCCTTATTCTGCTTATCGAAGGCTACTGCAAGAATAGTGCAATGGTAAAGCACCCCAAACAGGGGAAAATTAAGGTGTCAGGGAATAGAAAGAGTGAATGTGTAAATGGGAAAGGAAAAATAAAGCTCCCTAGTGCTAAAAAGCAGAATGTAGAAGAAGATACAGAATGGGAGAGAATTGAAAACCACAGGGAGGAAAACTTGGAAGAAGAAGAAGGAACTGAAAGCTGGGATACAAACTCTAATGAGGATGAAGAATGTTCTGAGAAGAATGAAAAAGATGATGTCAACACATAGGAGGATTTTGCAAATAGAACTGTAGATATGGAGGAAAACCAGAAAGTGTCAAAGGATGAATTTGTCCAGGAATACCCTGTTGAGGACCCAACTTCAAAGAACGAAAAGGAAACTTCAGGTCAGGATGATAATCAAGATACGGATATGGAAATTCAAACTAGAATTAAAGAGCGGGAACAAAAGAGTTGAGAGGATATCTTTGAAGAAGCCAGGAACAGTCCCAATAAAAATTTTGAGGAATGGAGAGGGAAAAAATAGAATGATGAAACACACACACCTATGGCTTGGGTTAATTTTAAAGCAGAGGCATCATCCCAATTTGATTCTTGGACATGTAGGGAGATTATGGATCTCAAGAGGAAAGTGGAACTATGGAAGATTCCCTGAAAGCTGTTTGGAACAAAATAAACAATATGGAAAATCAGATAAGGGAGATCCCAGTCAAGCTCAAAGCCTATGAAAATAACTTTCAGGAACTTATTAAGGACAACAGAATGAAAATGGAGGAAGTTACATCCAATATTTGTGCTACTGCTGTCAATATAGGTAAAAGAGCCAATGAGGAGACCAAAACCCTGGAGGGAGCTAGCAAAAGGACGAGACAAAGTTCTAGAAAGAAGTTTACACAAAAAGGAGCTATGCAAGCGGCAACCACTGCCTAGGATACTGTTATGAAAGGAAAAGAAACTATGAAAATGATATTGGAACTGGACGAATAATCTGGTTCTTCTGGTTGGTTTAGTAACTGGTCCTATTTTTTGTTTTCTTTTTGTAATCCTTTGCCTTTGGTGATACCAAATCTCTGTTTAATCTGGGTTTTGACAGGAAGTCTTTCTGGTGGTTTCAGGTCCATTCAAAACCTGTTTTTGCTACTTCCTTGTAGTAGTTTTTAGGCTTTGCCTTTGGTCTTGGATGATCTTTCTTTCTTTCTTTGTAACAGGGTTTCGGGGCCCCTTCAAAACCTGCTTTTACCTCAATCTAAAACAATCCTTAATCATTAATGGAAAAAGGTACATAACATGGAAAATAACATTAGTGAGTGAGAAGTAACAAGCCAACCACACTAAACAATGGAGAAATTACATGAAAGTATAAATAGACTCATGTGTCCACAAAAAGGAGTGGTAAAATAATGATAAATGGTAAAAATAATTTAATTCATATCTAGAAATGTAGAGCCATGGTGCAAAGAAGGCAATCCATAGTTACTCAAAACATGTTATTTTGTTCTGAGGATAGATAAAACAAAAACAAAGTAGTGCTAGCATGGTTTGTAAGATGTGAAGAAGAGGGAAGTATATAAGAAGGGAAAATATATTTAGATTCACACTTTGACTATTAAGTGGGGAAATTAAATGGGTAGAGGGTAAATTGAAGGAAAAACTAAGGTAGAGGAAGCCTTTATCAAAGTCAAGACATTCAAATTGGGTTTGTCAAAACAAGAGGAATTTTAACCTTAAGAACTCTAAATAAATTCTCTTAGCCGCAAAAGTCTTAGGTTAACAAAATGAATATATTGATCATCTCATAAAGTCTATATGAATGAAATTTAAAATGGATCTACCTTCCCACAATGTTTTCCTTATTCTTTAAGATCCCTAATAGAGTCACCAGTCTATAACTATAAAGATTAGGTTCTTACATGAGAAAGTAGGTATCACCATAGAGTTTATTGAATTGTCCTATTCCAATATACTAGCCTACCACACCCCAATAGACCTTGGCTCTATTGTGAGGCCAATTATGGAGTTTGAGCTTTGATTGGAGATAGGATATGTACTTATAATCACATCTTTTGAATATCATTGCCTTTTGTTTCAATTGATTTAGATTTTAACTTTATTGATGGTTTTTTCTATTCCTCCTCTATATGGATTTGGAAAACCAAACATGGTTGTTAAAGATGAGTTTCATTTTAATTCTTGGGACTTGGTTTCTAAGAGAGAGAACTTAGAGAGCATGGTGTCTAAGTGTCTCATAAATTAAGGTGAAATAAATGTGCTATCTTTAGTTTGACCTTGTTTCATCAAATATGGAGTGAAATGAAATTAAATCAAGAGGAATGAAGCATGAAACAATTTTAATTACTTAAAATTGAAAAAATGTGATAAAGAGTGAAAAAGGGATATAATGATATAAAAGTGTGATTCTTTACCATAAGAATGAGGGGAGTGTATGAAAACATGATAACATAATTTGTTGTGCAAATATCATCTAGACAAAGATAAAAAAATCATAACCATTGCAAAATAATTTCTAGACAAAGAGTGAAAAAATGATGATTTTATGAGGAAGGCCAGGTCCTATCCATGGTCTTACACTGTAACTCATAAAAGAGAAACATACGGGGGTGTAAAAATCATGTGAAAAATAAATGAAATAAGAAAAAGATGGTATTTTTGAAGAAGGATAGGTCCTATCCATGGTCTTACACTAGAAATTATAAAGAGAAACCCAAGGGGTGCCAAAAAGTGTGTAAAAGCATGAAAATAAAAAGAAGGAAATCATGAGGAAAACTAGATCCTATCCACTATTTTATAATGCAACTCATGAAAAAAAGGCCAACCAAAAGATGAAAAGGAAGGACTAAGGTTTGTGAAAGGAGAGATATGATATAGAGGGTGAGACCCATGTAAGTATCTTGAAAAAAAATTAGATATATATCATATTGAAAGTATGAAAAATAATGGAAGTATTTAGGCAAAATACTTTTTGAGTAATTGTGCATTGGCAGGTTCTTTAAAAATATGGCCTTCATTTGTTTGAAGGTGATAAGTACTTAGAACAAGAATATCTTTGACTAAATAAGGCCCCCACATTTTTTAGGCATATTTACCTTATTTTTCATGAGTATAGTATAATTTAATAACAAGATCACCAACATTAAATGTGTGAATGTTAACTTATTTGTTATGTCATTTGGCAATACAAACCTTGTATTGATAATTGTGTTGTAAAGTAGAAGGACATTATTTATCAAGGAGATCAAGAGCATGAAGGTAAAATTCATATAATTATTAATTGGGTATGATATAATGAAGAGATATATGGAGAGAAGGAAGTTTCACTTCTATTGGTAGGACCAATTTAGAACCATAGACAAGAGAACAATGTTGCCCTAGTGACAGTGTATATACTAGTGTGATAAGACCAAAGAGAATGATAGAGATGGTGTCAATCTAAATGGGTTTCACAAATTATATTTTGGATAATTTTATTAAGACTTTTTGTTGTGGCCTCATCTTGGCCATTACATTATGGATGATAGGGTGTGGAAAATTTATGAATGATTTTAAATCTAGGACATAGCTATTTGATATCTTTATTTTTGAAATTACCACCATTGTCTAAAATGATAGTATAAGGGCCATCAAAGTGGGAAATTATTTGATTAATCATGAATTTTGATATAGTGGTACTAGTTAAATTAGTAAGGGCCATAACTTTAACCTATTTGGTGAAATATTATGTGGTTGTGATTATAAAGACATGCCCGTCATGAGATCAAGGTAATTTTCCTATGAGAGCTTATCCCCACATAAATGGATATTATATTGTTTGAAGTTTGGGTAGAGGTGAATGAATTAAATAATCATGAAAATGGAAAGGAGTACACATTTTAACAAATTCGATGGCATCCTTTTCAAGAGTGGGATAAAAGTGTCCCATACATAAGCATTTGCAAGCTATATCATGTTTACTATAGTGGCCACCATAAATTTCCCCATGTGCTTGTTAAAGAAGAGGATTAACCTCATTTTTAAAAACAAAATAGAGTAAGGTACCTTAAATATTATGATAATATAGGATGTTACATTGAAATACATACTTAAAAGCTTATTTGTGAATGTGAGTCTTTTCACAAGAATAAAGATTGGGAGGATAAGTTTGGTGTTCCAAAAATTGAATGATGTATTTGTACCATGGTTTTTGTAAAATGGTGATGGCTTAAATGTTGTATATAATTAAATATTAGGGTTGAATATAATGTACATATTTTATTATTTGGATAAGAAAAGTGGGATCAGTAATAACTTAGTGTAGATGAAAAAGAGATGTGAAATAAGCAAGAGAATCAACAATAAAATTTTGATCTCAAAGGATAAGCTCAATGGGAAAAAAAAAGAAATATTTAGTGAGAGTAGTTATAATTTGATGATAAAAACTTAGATTATCACTTTTTCATTGGTAATCATCATTGACTTGGTAGAAAATGAGTTGGGAATCACCTAAAGCATGCATTTATTGGATATCTAAATCAAGGGTAGATCTCACGCCTAAGATTAAATATTCATACTCTATCATGTTGTTAGTGAAATAAAATGTTAGGAAAAAATATAATGGGATGATTTTACCAATAAGGATTATAAGGATAGAAACTACCCTAGATCCTTAAATCCATTTAACACCATCAAAATGAAGGGTCTAAGTATCCTTATGTAAATCAACATTAATTTTAGGAAGTTATTAAATAACTAATTTTGGTTTAGTAATATTGGAGAGGGTAGTGGATTCATTAAGTTTACTTTCTTCAAAACTATTAGTGAAGTTATGGAAGTAATCTTTAAGGGATATGGCTTGGTCAAGACCTTCAATATAGAGACTATTGTCATTGGGAAGACTATCTTGAAGGTGGTTGGTAGTGGTTAGTTGATCAACCATGATTTATCATTTAAAATATTTTTGAGAAATAATTTAGAGATAAAATTCTATGAGAAGGACCATTCATTTGCCAATTCTATCTCTAAGAATAAAGGATTTTGAGAAGAAATGATGAAGCAGATTAGAATGGATGATAACAGTGGTTTGATAATGTCAATTTTTTTAAATGGAAAGATATATGGTGAGGTAATCGTGTTTAAATTTTATGTAATGTTTCTCATAATAAATGAGGCCCCAACTAATATAATAGATGGCATATTATGTTCTAGTATCATCTTGTTAGTCAAGCATTGGCCCAAATGATATGGGTATGGAAGAGTTATATAAGATAAAAAGTCAAACATTTAAAGGGGGATGAAGATTAGGTTGGTGAAGCAGTGATTATTTCATATTATCAAATTATTTTTGACATGGATACATCCAATCTAAAACATTACCTTTTTTATGAAGAGAATGGATGGATTAGATATGATAAGCCATTTTGAGGATGAATTGTCTAATTACCCCAAATTTATTGAGGAAATTATGAATATTTGAAATGGATTGAGGGATGGGCATGTTGATGATAACATTAATCTTGGTAGGGTCAACATTTATACAATAGAGAGAAATTAAGAAACCTAATAGTTTTCTAGATATAACACCAAAAACACATTTGTAAGGATTTAGTCTAACTTTATATTTAATAAGGTAGTTGAAGATGATGGTAAGATCAACAAGATGAGTCTTGTGACATTTAGATTTAGTAATGAGGTTATCCACATAGGTTTTTACAATTTGTGAATAAGATCATGAAAGATATGAGTCATTTCGCATTGATAGGTAGCTCTGGTATTTTTAAGGCTGAAGGGCATTTTAACATAGTAATAGGTGCCCCATTCCATGGTGAATGTTGTCTTATGTTGGTATTAAGGGGTAATTTGAATTTGGTTATAACCTAATAAACCATCTATAAGAGATAAAATTTCATAACTAGTTAAGGAATAGATAATGACATCTATTGAAGGTGGATGAAAATTATCCTTGGGACAAGAAAGATTAATATTACAAAAATCAATGAAAATGAAAATGACCATAGTGACCTTTTTCCAAATAGGGACTATGTTAGAAACCCATTCATAATAGTCCACTTATTTGATAAATTTAGTATCAATAAGTTTGATAATTTCTTTATGGCATAAGGTGGAAACCTCAGTTGGAAATTTCCATTGCTTTTGGTGCATAGGTTGGGCATCAAAATAAGTGATGATATTGTGCACCATGATGCCAAGGTCAATACTAGGCATGCCCTTGTAGGACCAGGTAAAGATCTCATGATATTTATTAAAAAATAAGCTAAATTTATCATATATAGTGGGTGTAAATTCACATAAACTGTAATTGGTTGAGGGCATGATGGATTACCATATTCTAAGCATAGCATTACCATCTTGGAAATGATATGGTGCATTAGGTAATGAATAAATTGGATTAGCTTTAGGGTCAATGCTATCAATGAAGTTGTTGAAACAAGGGGCTTTCTTTTTAAAATTCCTAAGTTTGTGATGTTGCCAAGGAAGTTGAGGTTATCGAGCATGAAGTAATTCAAGAATGGCATCATCCCTAGGAAAAGTGGGTAGAGAAACATAATACTCAACATCTACATAGAGATAAATAATTTGATTACCATGGCAATCATATTCAGAATGTATATGATGAACATCTATGGCCTTGGCATATAATGTAATCTTAAGAGTAGGAGTAGATTGATCAGATGAGAATGGTGTATCATTATGTTCTTTGATAGGGTAAGAATCAAATGTAATGATGGGATCTATAGGTGGTAGAGAAGCTGCAAGAATTTATAGATTTTTGGAAATTAGGATTTGTTTGACCAACCAAGGAGTATTAAGAAGCAAATAATTAATGGGAGGTACATGACCATTAGGAGTTAATTCAAAATCCATGGAAATGGTGTGAACATCCCAGTTGAAATCATGTATTTGAGCTAAAGTTTTTTTGATATTTTTGAACATAAAAATCTCAAGATTGAGCTTGGTCCATGATGTAGTTATCATCATAAGTTGGATAAATGGTACATGCTTAAGATTCTAGGCAAGTTTCAAAAGGTGAAATTCTAAGATCACTAAACTTGCATGGAGACATTATTAGAGGATCTTGGAATAATTTGGCCACTTCATAGTAATTACATGTGAAGGCATATTTTGGGTAATAAGGTTCTTGAGTATTGCATAGAGGGGGAAATTAGTGATCTCATCAATGAGAGGAATAACACTATCACAAGGTAATAAAGAGGGAGGAAGCCACCATAAGATATAAGGAGGTAGCTTAGTAGTGTTTCAAGTATGTTGCAATTTATTAGGTTTATCATCATCTAAATTATTAAGAGTGACCTATAAGTTTGGATTGATGTTGATGAATTTAAACAAGGGAGTACTATTGATGGTAAGAATGGTAGTAATGCGATATTGAGATTTCAGATTGGGAAGTTAAATACTCTAAGGGTTAGGATCTACCTCATGCTTATATATTTTTCCATTATGTAGGAATGTGATGCATTGGCTACCAGAAGAAGTGATGGCCCTCATTCTATGAGTCAAAGGGTGACTGAGGAGGATTTTATAAGATAAGGGGAAATCAAGGACCATAAGTTTAGTTTGAATGGTCTTGGGTCTAATTGTTAGGGGAAGCCAAATAAAACCAAGTGGATTTTGATTAGTTTTATCAAATCCATGATAGGTGAGGTAGGTTTTCTTGAGATGATCCTTATTATATCTAAGTTGTTTGATAAGCCAAAAAGATGTCACATTAATACCAGACCCTTAATTAATTAAAACATTATGAATAAGGGTAGTATTAATGGCTATTTTAATGAATAGGGGTAGATCATTATCCAAAAAAAGATCTCATCATTAATCATGTCCTCTTCAATAAATTCAACGTAAGGCTTGAAATAAGGACAAATGGATTCAATTGTATGCACATTGGTAGGTTGAGGCTCAATAGAGGGTGTTTCATCATCTATAGGAGATGGAATTTCATTTTCTTGTAGTTATTGCATGAGGAACATGTGATGCTAAGGAAAAGTACATACTAAATCCATAAGGGGAATCTTATAAGGCATAAAGTTAAGTTAATTAAGAATTTTCAAATGGGATTTAGAAGAAGAACCATTGTGAGGTTTAGAAGGTAAGGTAGATTTGGAAGGAATGGAAGTTTTTGGGGGTTTAAAAGAAGGTAGTGGCTCCTCATGAGCTTCCAAATCTAAATGAGTTGTTGTAGTATCTTTGAGAAGTTTTTCTTCCAAATATGATTTCTTAGGTTTTGTGACATGATCTTTATGATTTGGTTTGCAATGATAGTTGACCTTAGTTATGTTAGCATATTAATAATTATTGTAATATTGGTCATATTCAACATTAATATCACAAACATCCTTGGTATTTTATTGATGATTAAATGTGAGAAAATATTTCTAGTTATTAAAGGAAGAAGCTTTGGGAGCTTATCAATTTAGAGAAGTGGTATTGTACTCTTGATGATAAATTTGGATCATGGCTTCATGATTAAATGAATCACCAAGCATGTAATAGACAAAAAAATTAGTAAGCCCTCAACAATTTTTATGGGAATGACCAATGTTAATGTGAAATTAATAAAATTGATTAGGGTCATACAATTTAGAAGGATTATTAGGATAAGTAAAGGGTTTGGATGTGGTAAGAATTGTTTCATTTGCTACATAGTTATTGGTATGTGAGAAGATGGGGGATTGTTGGCTTTTAAAACTCCTAGTTTGGTTTGAGGAGTATGCATAGTGATGGCATTAATATAAGTTTGAAAAGATATTTTAAGTAATTTGGTGTTATGTTCAAATTGATTCATGAGGAAGTCTTAATGTTTGGCTTAGTCAAGCATTTCTTTAAGAATTTGAGGAGTAAAACCTCAAAACTTATATTGAATAAAAGGATATAAAGTAGTTATGAAGAGTTTGAATAAATTATCATTAGTCATGTTATGATTAGCCTTATAGGGTAGAGATTTCCATAATTTGATAAAATCATGAGCTGATTCAATGGGAAATTTCTTGGCATTGATGAAATGGCTAAGGTGATTTTCAAGAAGGTCATTATGTTGAAACTCTTTTACTAGAGGATTGATTAAATCTTCAAGTTACCAAATAAAATGTTGGGGAAGTTAGTTGTACCATTTCAATACATTGCTAGTGAAGGTTTTAACTATAAGTTTAGTTGTGGAAAAATTATTAGTTTGGATCTACTCTTTATAAAGATTACCAAATGCTTTAAGAAAGGATGTAGGATATTTAGTACCATAATAATTGATAGTTAGATATATATTACCAATATCAATGGACATGATGAAAGGAACTAAAGGCTCATTTTGGCTATTTTGAAGCATTTTTTTTTCATGGTAGGTTGAGGAATAACATTTATTAAGGCATCTCTAAGAGGTGGAGGCATAAAATTTAGATTGGGTTGAGGATTGATAACCAAAGATTGATTAGCCATATTGATCAAATGACATTGTAATTACATCATTTGAGAGGTGTTATAAATTTTCATTATGTTCATTTTTTATATGACTTATGCAAGAAGTTGAGTCATATAAATTAGTGGGTTGGTGTTTATAGGATAACTCCCTCAATTGGTATTAGGGGGAGTGTTATTGAAAGGTGGATTATCATTGGGATTATTGGATAGAATTTTATCCATGGCTCCCACATTGTGTTGAAAGGCTTAAAGATGATAATTATCTTGCTAGGTATAAAAAGGATCAGATCAATTTACTTCATCTTGAGGTGTGATTTGAACCATGTTACAATCCATAGGAGGAGGGTAAAAGCTACTCCAAGAGTGAGGGTTCTCTTGGGAGGAAAAGAAAGGGAGAAAATAATACTCCATATAGTGTCTAAATGGATTTAAATTATCCAAGAAGATTTTAATAGGGGATTTCATGATGTTTTGAAGAAATGAACAAAATAATAAGGAATGAAAAATAGAGAACTAAGTCATCTAGATAGGAGAGAAAAGGTAGCAATAAGAGTAGAGATTCGACTATGTAATATTGGAAAGAGGATGAGAAAAGTATAGGGTCAACTAGGTCATCTGAGTATTAATATACCCAAAAAATAAGGATATATCATTGACCAAGTCAACTTAGAAATATCGATAGGGAGAAACACAATTTGATAAGGATATAATTTTAACTAGGTCTACTTAGTAATATAACTTGACTGGTAAGAGAGAGTATAGGGTTGACCAAGTCAATTAAGTACTAAAAATAGAGTAAAACATAGTCTATAAGAGATTGTGTCAAAAAAATGATAGTGTGTTTAAAATAGGGAAATTTTTTAAAAATTACTTGAAGCAACAAATTAAAGTAAACACACAAATAATTGGATCAATGAGAATGATCCAATTGGAGTACACTGCACAAAACCTTACACTAACATTGGTTAATGCAAATTTTACAAAATAAAACACAATGATCAGAGAGTAAGGAGTCAACTAAAAAATTAAATTCTAACTAAGTGGTCATCTTGAGTGTTGTTATATTATTATAAATTGTTATTTTATGTGTGATAGGGAAGTTGGTTGAAAATAGGGAACTAAAAATCAATCTACGGTTGGTTTCAACATGTTTCAACTGAAAGGGATCTTTGTTGACAATGGTACTAGCTTGGTATTAGCACCTATCCTCTCACTTCACAATCCTATTGTGATAAGGGTGTTAGGTGTTTTGCCAATATATATAATTAATGACATGTTTATACATGGCCAGACAACCAATTGGCTTCCCCCTTGGTGATGAAATCCAAGTAGGTAAGCCTTTAGAAGACAAATGTTAAATACATTTTGAGTATTGTATGATTTGGTAGTATGTGCAAAAAGAGAAAAAATTGCAACTAAATGACAATTTGAAAAACCAGGTAATTAGACTCTGTGATCTACTATAAACATAAAAATAGTTGGAAATGAAAGTGTGAATTAATTATTAGAAAATAGTTGTTAATTATCAAATTAAGAATGGTACAGAGTCAGTTCAGATGACATTATATGAAAATGCTATGGAATATAATAGACTGAGTCACTACTATTCTATCGAAGAGTCTATAAGAACAAATTTCAACAATTGAACTTAGTCTTTTAGATAGAAGACAACCTATTAAACTAAGTCAACCAGGTCAACTTTGTTTGATGTGGGGTTGTAATTTTGAATAATACAAACTTGCATAAAACATAACTATAATGAAATAATGGATTGACATATAGATAAAGAGAGGAACCTTATTGGGTTGGAAGATGATTAGGATTACAAATTTTTTACTATAGTGCCTTGAATGTTGTTTCAAGTTCTAAAAAATAAGTCATCGAGATCAATATAGTTATATAAAACACTATGTGCTAAAGTAAGATAATATGAAAAAGTTGACCTAGCCAACTTATATTTTTATTTAGATGCTAACTAGAAGACTAATTCAACTTGGTTGACTTAGTTTGCTATTTTGGATACTGACTGGAAGACTAAGTTGACATATTCGACATAGTTTGTTATTTTTTACTAAAGAAGAATACTATGTTTACCTATCTGATCTAGTAACATGTATTTGATGAATACCCATCTAGAAAGAATAGATTCATTTTTATATTAATGTGTGTTAAACTTGAACACAAAGTTAGAACTATACTGGCCTAGTTTATATAGTATCACAAATATATAAAAATAATAAAATGATAGAAATGAAAGCATGAAAGTAAACCTACAAGGGTTATATTCACATTGGGTTCACCAGAATGTAAGTAATGGGAAATGTAGTAGATCTAAAAATTAGTCCTAGCTTAGAGAATATAGATCCTACTTACACTTTTGATTGGAGATACATTAGATAATAGAGGTCATGACTAATATGGATCTAATAGACCTAGCCAAGGAATATCTTACCACAATAATATCACTAGGGAGGGTTATAAAGCCTTCAGTCAAGAAAAACTACACAATAACCCTAACTAGGTCTTATGTTTTCATATTCACTAAATTAATAACAAGTAAATAAAAATTTAATCTAGTTCTCACCAATTCTTCCAGTACAACATGGGGTTAGTAAACATAAAATTAAACATGACTAAGAGAATCCTAATTAAGCTATGTATAATTAAAATACTAATGCATGTAGAAAGATCAATATTATTCAAAATCCATTACTTATGATACTTTTATCTACTAAAGAGAAGAGTGAAGTTAGAGATACTTACCTAGAATATGAACCCATTGAGACTCAATATCTACCTTAGATAAAGGTGCTTCACAAGAGGTTATTATGTTCTGTAAGTATCACTAAGAAAGTCCAAATTATCCAAAACTTATCCATAAGATAAGATTATTCTCCAAGTAGAAACCCTAAACTAAGACTCCTCAAGTAGAATGGTGGAAGAGTAGATTGTAAATAAGTGAAAATGAATAATTAAATATTTTTGTATCTCTAAGAATGGTGAAATGGATGTGTTTATATAGATATATCTAACCCTAGGAATTTTAATTTTTTTAGGCAAACAGACTAACCAAGTATTGAAATTGACAAAAAACTAACTAGATAGTGAATTATGTCAACCATGGCTGACCTAGTTCTTAGTATGCTTTGCAAACAACAATACAAGGTCTATGATGTTGATATAGTCATGTAAACTAAAAAAAAGGGGTTTATATTAGGTAAATGGATAATAAAGACAGTAAATTACTAGATGAGGGTGAAAAATAGGAGACAAAGCTTAGGGGACTGTACTTGACAAGTTCCTACATGATAGAAAGTATTAGTAATTGATAAAGTTTGAAAAGATTATGTGTATATAGAATGTACTTTAAGGTAAAACTCATTTATCTTATTAACCCATTTACATATTTGACCTAAAGTATAAAGTTGAATTAAAATTTATTTGGCCATGGTATGTGGGATTTCACTATGGAATTAAAGATGCACAATCTAATCACTTTCACATGCTTAATAAGTGTGAATTCCTTTTTCTCTATGATGGTGTATTTTAGTTTAACATGTTTTACCACCTTACTTTATAATTATATGGGATATTTATTTTATTATTATTTTTTATGCAATAGGACCAAAACCATTATATGAGGAAAGGAAAAGGAAAATATTTGAAATTATTTGTTGTAATCCAAATTTGCCAACATAAGAGCTTATTTGAGAACCTCATTTCCACTAATAAATTATTAATAAACTTCAATAGTCCACTCAACAATCTGGTCCTTCTTCAACATCCTCATGATTGGGATTATGTTTAATCTTAGGTTTTAAGATAAGGATCCTATGGGGTTAGGGTTATTAATATATAAATGAATAAGAACAAGGGTGATAAATAGATCTATATCATGACAATTAACTAAAAAAATTAGATAAAACATATATTAAATTTATTATGTTGAGATATGATAAAATAAAAAGTACAACTATGCTAGATATTACAATTATAATGAAAATAAGATACTTTTCTAGTTTTGATCTAACAAAGATCTAGATTTGGAACAGGTAATAAGTATACTATAAAATCATTATGAACCATCACCAAATTCTATAAATTTGTCTTTTGTAACCTTAAGACACATGTATCGACCTCAGACTATTATATTGATGCTTCTATGTAACTTGGAAACAAGTGTCCTATAAATAAAACCTATTGGATCTAGATGTGACCACCTAGAATATTTTGGGTTCTATGTCACCTTCACTTTGGTGTGCTTAGATTTTGACCATGGATTGTATTCCTTGTCAAATATCTAAACCTTAGTTATTCATCTTCATAGTGGTTGTGTAAAAAATGGGCTAGTGGGCACATGGTGTTGAGCTACCCCATATAATACTATATCAATAAGTACTGCCTACATAGACAATACTCTAAAGAGAGCCTTAGACTTATGTAGTTCTACCTACATGTTAGATTGTGTGTAAAAAAGGGTGAAACATGTGGAATTTAAGTACAACAATGACTTACCTTATAACTTGGTAAATATGGCTCATGGGATGCTCCTTCATTACTTCAAACATATAGGTGCATTATCCCTATGACTAATATGGAAATATGAGAGAATATAATTACTTTGATCACTCAAATTATTTTTTATCATTGAATTTTGAGAAGTTGTGAGATTATTAGGTTAATGTTAGGTCTTTGTTAGGAATTTTTTATGTGAGGAATGAATGAATATTGATATTGTATATATACCAATATATTTGGAGAATATCTTGAATTAAATAACTTAAGTTGACAATAGGTAAACAATAAATTTTAACATCAAATCACTTTAGGGCACTAGATACTCATATTATGTTAGGACACTTACATCAACATAGGTGTCTAATTAGGATGTAAGTGTATGAGAAGCAAACAAGTGGGTATAAGTTTAGAACTTATAGAGATGAAATATAAGTAGGTTTATGACATTTTGGGGTAAGATGTAAGGGCTAGGTCATCAAAATTTAATTCGTAAAACTAAGAGATAAACAATAAATATATAGAGATAGTGTCTTCAAGCCTTTCGACAATGTGAAAAGTATACAAGTTGAATTTACATCCATGATATATATTTTCTAAGTGTACAATACTAAAGTGTTATATAATTCAAAAATAGTGTCTACATTTTCCCCTTTAATTTAGTAATGAAATTGTTGGTTTAAAGAATAAAAAATTCTTACCTAAGTGTGTATATCACACCTTGACTTTGTGTGAGCCCTAATTGTGTGATTTTATAGTGACTTACCGACAACCAAGATCATGTTGAAATATATAATCAGTGCATATAATCTAAAATTGATAGCATTTGGAATTATTTAAACTAAAATAACAAGTTTTAGGAGTATACTTGTCTATCAATACAACCACCTTAAATTTTAGTAATTTGATTTGAAAAGATGTATAATTATGAATCATTAGAGCTATGATTAAGACAAATCTAAAATATATAAAATTTCTATATATAAAGAGATATAGATATTAAAGGACACATACCCCCAACTTTGAATAAATTACAAGTTACTACTTGACATTTGAGATTATCTCAATCATGCAACCCAATTATACTTATAACCTAGTAAGTGAGTGTGAACCAGGTCAACTCACACTATAAAAATGGTGAATTTGGATGATGTAATCAATTCTAACCTATAAAATTGGAATGATTAAGTGATTTAATAATCTCAATAATACCAAAATTGAACTAACTATTGCATTAAATTGGTTCAATACATTCTATAAAAGTCCAAATTAGTGGGTGATGATAGTCTATAAAAGTGTTTGAAATTTGAAATTGATTTGAATTTGAAATATTAGGTGCACATTGCATGGCATATTCACTTTGGATTTTCTCTTGTTGAAACTATGTATAATAATAATACCAATGTTTAGAATTTCACCATAAACGTGTATTTGAATCATATAATTGTGAATTTTTTCCAATTTAGAATTTGAACAAGTGTGGAGGAAATGTTTATAATAACATTTTTCCACTATATATGGATAAATATGAAAAATGATATAAGTATCAATGTGGAGGACATGTTTATAAAACATGCCCCCATTGTAATATGAGTATGTTGTGTACTAAATAAGTGTGAAAAACATGTTTCTAGAACATAACCCCACTGAATCTAAAACTATGAAAAATGTGGATAACATGTTTTCAAAACATTCCCCCACTTTAATCTAAATATGTGAAGCAGTGTGGAATTCATGTCTCTATGGCATGACCATAGTAATAATAAGTCCCCCATTTGGAGGTGATGGAAAGTATTAATTGGTAGTTACCTTACCTCAAAAATATAATATACCATTTAAATTGTTAATGTACCATGTAACATATATAAGGAACATGTCTAGGTAGATATATCATGGAATATTATAGAATGTGATCACATCAATGCCTAAGATGAATGATATAGATCATGGAAATGTATAGAGAGTAACAATAAAATATCAACAAGAAACCAAGCAAACAAGCAAGAGCACTCAAAATCAAGTCAAAAGACAATGGTAAAAGGAACCTTAAGTAAGGGGCATGTTTAAATGCCACATAATCAAAGGTATATGACTTAGTCAAATTTCCATACAAGAAAGAATGCCATATTCAAGTGTCCAAACAACAATCAATGACATTCACATTTCAAAGAGGCAAACAAAGGCATGATGATTACAAATAATGGATCATATTCAAATGCTCAAATAATCAAGACAATATCAAGGAAAGACACTCAATAAAGTACATGAATGAAATCATACACAACCAACCTAAACATAAAATACTAGTCCATGGATCATATGTGTTAGTAAAAATGTTAATTACATAGCATACCAACTATATTGTGGAAGATATAAGCATGGATAAAGGTATGCATAATATATAATCTCAAACATGATAATGTATAATGACCATAGAATGATAAAACCTAGATATATCATGATCATGTATAGGTAAAATTAATATTATAACCCAAGGATCTCATCAAGGAGAGGCCTTTGTGGAGTCCCTATATCATATGTTTTATACTCATATTCTACGTAATGTTATTATCAAGATCATACTAATATTTTGTATTACTTGGATCATAATCATCAATGTAATCATTATTATAGGATAAACGTAATCTATTAGGTTTTTATTTAATGTATGATATACCATTTAGATTATCTATATATGAAAAAAGAATTATTTCATCTGGTAGTTATGACCTTTTTGGTATACCATTATCCATCTGCACCTCAAATGTTAATACCTTATGAACTTCCTGAGCTACATGGTTTTCCTTGTTATTTGTATTTGGTTCTATAGTATGAATATTATCACCACTATCATAATAATTTGGAATCATGTCCTCTTTTTGTTTGATACTAACCAATAATGGGATCTCACGTTGTTTATTTTTTGGTGGTTTTAGTAGCATTGGTTCCTTTAGTAATTGTATATCATTTAGAATTTTTAGAAACTTTGGTAATGTTACTTGTAACTATTTCTAATCTAAATTATCTTTTAGTACCCATATATTTTGTTTTGGTACTTGAGATTTAGGAGAGGTACTCATAATGTCAGTGGTTTTCTTGGTTGATGTAGAAATTATATGCTAATTTTTATATCTCAATTTTCATCTTTGAGAGGGTGATTCAATCCCTCTCAACTTGATATATGTAGTGGGACTTATCCTATTATAGTTATATCTCCCCTTGATGTATTAATTAGGCTCTACTACACTACTAACTTAAAAAGGAAAAGGGAGAAGGATAACATAAATAGATATAAATAGAAAAGGGGTGATACACCAAATCAATTGATAACTACCAACCAACTACATGTACACATATATACCAAGAGACTAATCTTAACATACAATACTCATAATTTGAATCTCTTACATAATAACATTAATGTGGAGGTTGTGATATATGTTTAGGATAGGAGGACTAATCAAGAGGTAATAGAGTGAGACTATTGAGTAGGCAACTCACTCAACTTTAAAACTTGATGTGACCTATAAAAGAAGCTTTTGAACTACATATAGGTGTTATAATAAGACAACATACCAAGGAAACTATGAAAATCACTTAATAAGGTCAACTATCCATGAACACACACCAAGTACAGTTATATAAAGAGGTAAAACCATTAGTATTTCATTGATAAAATTCATATAAATGGGAAGGGCTTCTCCATAACTAGGTGGAAGATCCATACAAAGATAAAAAGGTTGTATTTATAGAGAAAGAGTGTAGAATAGAGAGAGGGGAATAAAATAAGATCCAATGATAGATACCAAGCATCATGAAAATAGTTACAATATAGGAAGGATGTTAGAGAGAAGTCTTAAAAAATTTATCAACATGTGTGCACTTGGATATGATAGCTTGATGAAGGACTAGTGTAGGATATAGACACCTTACTTCAACTCATAAAAAATACCAATCACCCTCTTGCTTGGAGTTACAACTCTTGTGTATTGACATGTGGCATTGTATTACATGATTCTTAAAGATATCCAATGCCATCCTAAGTCAAATCAATCTCTTTCTCAATGTGTTGGAGTTGAAGATCAGACTCAATTGCTTTCAATTTGGTAGAACCTATAATTTGGATGAGAGACCTACTAGGTTTAAATGAAGAACACCATAGTGAGTCTTTTTCTTCAATAATAGGCTTAGATATTATTTGAGGACTACTAACATATCTTGATATACTATTTCACACATTGTTTTAGCTCATCCTCCATTTCTCAAACTTCTAAACCACTTCCAAGGATTACCACCTAGATGCATTGGGTATTTTGGAGCTCTTGATGACATGTTTGTTCAAAACTAAGTGTTTTGAAACCTCTAATTATTGACTCAATCATTATATAATTTATTTCAGGTCCTTAATAACATTATTCTAGGTCATGGATTATCTCAAACTAATCCATGAGGTCTCATTCAAACAAGTTCCATGGAAGGTCATCAAAACTATGCATTTATAGGTCTACAACAATCTTTTTAGTCCAATTCTATACATTCTACCCTTGACACGTGCAAAACAATAACATTTTAAAGTTCCCATAATAAATATTAAGGTCATCATACTCATTCCCAAGCCAAACCAATCCATTAAAATCCATTTGATCCAACTTGTCTCTCATATGGTCATTTGTAGGGTCTAGGAAGGTTCAAATAGGTCTATCATCTTAATGATAATTCAAAAATATGGGGTGGGGGGGGGGTGATAATACCTAAATTAATTCCATGATTTTTAAGTGAACATGGGTTCTCAAATAAATCTAATATATTTGGCTACCATGAAACTTATTCGTATATTTTTGAGCTTAAGAACATGACCTCTCGGGTGGCTAAGTATGCAATGATGAACTTGAAAAAGAGGAACCTATGAGAAAAGGGAGTAAAAGTGTTTATTATTTACTATAAAACTATCCTTGGGGTTTTTTACACCCCAAATTATGTTTTAATTTGATTTTATTTTTCCCCTTATCCCTATTCTTGACTTCAACTCATATTAGCCCATGTTTAGAGTTTGTGGGCTATTAGGTCAGTTTGATTCTAGTAGTTTTGTTCTAGTCCTTTCCTCTTTTTACAATGGATATAAAATCCATGATATAATTTTATTACATCCTTATAAATTCCCCTAAGTATTTACTCCTCAAATTATCCTATAACATACGACCTTACTCAATTTTTCCTCACAAACTTATAGGTGATCAATTAGGACTAGACTAAAACCTTGAGACTAAACCTCCTTCAACACATTTCATTTTAATTTTACTAGTCATGAGATATATTAGGGATATTATTAATTTTATCATAACTCTTTAAAACTCTCCCAATACTCCATTTTACTCCACCAAATGGAATTTAGTTGTACTATTTATACACAAGCTATAAGTGGTCATTGGGCCTCTTGGTTGTAGGTTCTCAAATTGAGCTATTTTATTTGGTTTAGAATTAAATGAATTATTTAAATGGATGTAACCTATAATAACATATTATTATAACTCTTATTTCCTCTTTGTTCCTCAAAACCCTAAATATTCACTCCTTTTTCTCATACTACCTATTGTAGGCCTGTAGACAATCATTAGGCTTAACACTCTATTTTCCTATTTGGTATTCATAAGCCAAATTGATCAAGGATGAACTATAGAGAAATTAATGACATTTTAAAATATTATTTAATTGCCATTTGGGTTTTAAAAAATATATACCCCTTACTTGAAAACCTCACCATTTCCTCTAGGTTTACATAGTTTAACTCTTAGGGTCATAGTCTATTTAAGTTTACATAGTGAATTGAATTTTTAGCTTCCGTATGATTAAAATATTTGTGGAAATTTGGAAATAGGAAATAGGTAATAATATACACTTTATAATTATATAGGTTTTAATCCCATTTACTACACTCTAATGGTACTTTTGTAAATCATCAGGATGATGAAGAAACCCATCAATAGCCCTAAAAATATGAATCTACATTCTATGAGGGAAAATTTAACCTTATTAAAATATTTATCAAATGAATAACAACACATAACTCTCTCTTACAATGGATACCTCATTGACCCATACCTGCAACTGAAGTAATAATAAGTTTGTGTGTTGTTAGAGACTAATTAGTATTCTATATAATATTAATAGAATATAATTATCTTAAAATATTCTCATGGGATTTCACACAAATATTTAGGATTTATCATACTCACTCTCATCTAATTAACCCTATCTGATTCATTACCACTTATAGATTTGTAGGTGCTTATTAGGATTCATAACTCATTCTCCCTCTCATGTTTGGTTTCTTTTCTTGGATGATAGATAAAAGTTACAAGAAGGTTTAAATAGATGTTAAGAAATTAAATAAGACAAAATTAGGTCTCATAACAAATTTTATACCTTTATTTTACCTCTTATGGCCTCATGTTGATATGTCTTGACCTAAAACAAATAAAAAAGGAAGAAAAATTAGTTTCTTGCTAAATAACCCTTGTTCAACTGATGTACTTGATGAAAAATATTTCATGGAGTTATTTTAGCACCCTATGATCACCAACATATGACCATTGTTATTTGATCAATTTTAGAGACATAATTGTAAAGATAAACTTATTCTTGCATGAATAAAGAG
Organism: Torreya grandis; assembly: GCA_037957365.1. NCBI lineage: Eukaryota > Viridiplantae > Streptophyta > Pinopsida > Cupressales > Taxaceae > Torreya > Torreya grandis. Next base: position 4,438,399 of record JARHVA010000385.1, on the reverse strand, counting down.
GGTACTTTGAACTCTTTATACCTCTTAATTATTGTTGATAAAGGAGGATAAAAAATATAAAAACTATGGAAATGTATTTTAAGGAAATTAAGACCAGATAATTTTATGAAAACATTATGTCACCACTCCTTGATTGTATATAATGAGCATCTAAAGTTGGCCTTTATGAGCTTGCCAAGAAAGTGTTGGGAAAGAGTGTGTGTTTTTTACTTTGAGTGGACCTATATCTACAATCCAAACATAGATTTGACTTGTTTAAGATGAAGAGGCTTATCCCAAATCATTTTGAAAAAAAAACAAGCCTTCATGATATTTATAAATGGATGGTGAGCCTCTTCTAAGCTTTGAAACTCAATTGTAACTACTTTTCTTCATTTAGAACTGACTTATTATGAAAAGTCTACCAACCTCACATCATAAAATTATTCATAAGTCATTTTAAAATTCATTTATATGTGTTATTCACCCTTTTAATTTTTTTAAGTGATTTTTTGGTAATTTTACACAAGCTAATGACCTATAGAAGAGTTTGAAAATGACTTATTGACCTTGAACATAACATGAAACCTATTTCAGAATTTGTACAGGCTAGAGGGAGTATGAAATGACCTTGAAACATTAAATATTACTTAAAAAATATCCTACACCCCTATTTTTACTTGAACCATCCTAAAATATGACATGAACTGATTAGATAAGCACAAAACTAGGATATGCCATTACCTTAAGTTTCTCAAATTTATCTTAAACTATGCTAATATGCATTGAAAAGGGAATAATTTTATGACCCTATCCTATGGTAAAAAAAATTTGTCTAATAATCACCACTACTATTATGACTTTTTATTTTTCTCTTTAATGCGAAACAACAATCTGTGTGATGCCTATGTATTATATTATATGCACAATAGTATTTTGATTAACTAGGATGTGGAGGAGGTAATTTTATCACTTTGTCTTGAATAATTTATATTAATATTTCACTTGGACTCTTAGTATACTTTTTGTCACTTGTTGAATCAATTTTTTCAGACATATTCTATTGTAGCTTTTCATTTTCATGTGAAACCTTGTTTGGCAGAACATTATTAGATGAGGATGAAAACACATGATTAACACTACCATGTTTTAGATCCTATAGGTATGTAATATAAATATCCAACAATGTGATATTTTAATTGAAATTATTTTCCCACTCTTCTATTGAGTTTCTCATAAGGATGAATTGATATTTGAAGTAATAACAAACACAAACCCTAGGTGCTTTTGATTAAACATATATATATATATATATATATATATATATATATATATATATATATATATATATACATAACACTACCATGTTTTAGATCCTATAGGTATGTAATATAAATTTCCAACAATGTGATCTTTTAATTGAAATTATTTTCCCACTCTTCTATTGAGTTTCTCATAAGGATGAATTGATATTTGAAGGAATAAAAAACACAAACCCTAGGTGCTTTTGATTAAACACACACACACACACACACACACACACACACACACACACACACACACACACACACACACACACACACACACACACACACACACACACACACACACACACATGGATTTAGGAAGATTTTTTATGTTACCTTCTCTAGTAATTATAGAATGGGCCACTTTACCCTTGAATAAGTGATAATATGGACTTGGTTAGAGAGATGATATCTCTCACCCTCCTTAGGGTTAAAAAAGGGAAGACTTTCCACTTTATCCATTTTAAATGTTCTAAATGTTGAAATGGGAACATGATAGGAGATACATACAAATTATAGTGAGAAATCTATTTATATATATATTCTTTATATTTTGAAAATAAACTAATTTTTGAAACAAATTTTATCCAACTATAAAATAGAAAAATCAATAAGTTTATAGAATAGCTTAGAATATTTTGCATTCATATAGATCAGGTTCACTAAATGTTTAACCCTATGCTTCTAGATAAGTATCCAATGGAATTAAGGTTAGTAATATATAAATTAATAAACACAAGGATGATAAATAGATATATAGTAGGCCGATTAGTTAAAAAATGTAGATAGAACATATACTACATTTATTATGCTAAGATATGATAAAATAGAAAGTAAAATTATGCTAGACATTAAAATGATAATGTGAAAAAGATAGTTGATTTTGATGCTAACACATATCTATATTTGGAATAGGTAGGAAAAACACAAGATAAGGATTCTAGATCAATCATCAAATTCTAGAAATTTGACCTCTTTAGCCTCATAAACTTGATACGACCTTGAGTGGTTGCATAGATGTTTATATCAAACTTGGATGTAGGTGTCCTATATATAATACCTACAAGATCTATATGAAACCACCTACAATATTATGGGTTTTATTTTTCCTTTGATATGGTTCTCATATTTAGATCATGGGTTGCTACTCCTTGTTAAATAGTAAAACCCTAGTTCTTCATCTTTATAGTAGATTGGGAAAAATTGGTTAGTGGGAACATGGTGTTGAGTTAAACCAAATAGTCCTCTATCATTGAGTACAAAATACATAGATAATAATTTGAAGAGAGCCTCAAACCTATGTAGTTATCCCATATGGTTGTCTTATGTGTACACAAGAGTGTAATATGTGGAAAATAAGTAGAATAGTGACCTAGCTTGTAACTTAGAAAATATGGCTCATGGGATAGTCATTCAGTACTTTAGACATATAAATGTGTTTTACCTATGAATGATATGGAAATATGAGACAATAGAGAAGATTTTATCACTTCAATGTTTTTGAACATTGACTTGTGAGAAGGTGTGAGATTGATAGGTCTATGTTAGGTATTTTCTAGGTGAAGAATGAATGAGGATTGATCTTATATATATACAAGTCCCTTTAGAGAATATCTTGGATAAAAACACTTATGTTAGCCATAGGTATATGTTACATTTTCAAATTGAATGAATTTATGGAACCAAACATGTTTATCAGGTTAGGAGACTTCTATCGATGTAGGCGTCTTAATGGGATGCAAGTTTCTAAGAAGTATAGAAGTAGGTATATGTCCAAAAAAAATAAATATGAGAGATAAGTAGGTTTAAAAAATTAGGGGGAAAAATAAAATATTGGGTCATCAGAATGACATTGGTTATACTAAGAGATAAGCAATAATCACAGAGATAGTTCATGTAAGCCTTTTAATAATGAGAAAGGTCTAGAAGCTGAAGGTACATCCATGATATGTATTTTCCAAGTGTATATGATTGAGGTGATATATAATTTATAAATATTTTCTATAATACCACTTTATTATAGTAATGAAATTATTGGTTTAAATGAGAATACATGCATACCTAGGTGTGTATATCACACCTTACCTTTGTGTGAGTCCAACTTGAGTGCTTTGTTAGTGACCAAATGTTTTCACTTTTAGTTACACCCTTTGAAGATGTGTTTTATGTCTCCTCACTCTATTGAGAAAATGGAAACACTCCTAAGATGTGGGTGACCTAAATGGTGGAGTGAATCTCTAGAGAGGGATGTTTCCCTTGATGATACACCTAAGACTAGCAATACAACTATTCATTTGCAAGGAAAAGGTAGATAGAGAAACTTAACAGGAAAGACCACTATTAATCATTTATAGATGAATAAATGAATAATAGAGATGAATTAATACTACAAAACTCCTAATCTAATCCTCTTACATCAATATTTTTTAGAGAGGCTACAGATTCAATACAAAACTAGGAGGGATGAAATATCTCTAGTAATAATCAATGCATAAACTATATATGACACTAACTACAACCTGTAAGAGTGAATTCAAACTACATAGAGGTGAGAAAATGGGACATCAAATAAGGAGAATTGAATCATCACATGATAAGATAAACCATCCATCAGTACACACTAAACCCAGTGATATAAGAATGTAAAAATTAGTCATTTATAGATTCAAAAGGCTTAAAAAAAGAGCATGGATTTTCCATACTCATGTGAAAGATGATTTACACTTTACTTGATAGATTAAACATATGGGAATAGAGATGAGATAGAGGAGGTCATGGATAATTTTATGATTGCTGTCATTCAATCATGAGAGAAGTTACAACCTCAAATAATAATGAGAAAATATTCCTAGATTCCCCTTATACATTGGTTGGCTTTGCTTGATGATGGCATCATAAAAGGAAGCATAAGAGTCTCTTGGCATTCTATAACTCATCCTGTCTTCTTGAAACTAACCTCTCTTCTCTATATAGGAGTTATAATTTAATACTTGTCTCCATATGGTATTAACTAGTTCATGTTCTCATTTGTGGAAATCAATAGGTGTGATTACTCATAAATTGGTAGTTACAAACTACATTTATTTCTCATTTATTTCCCTCACATCCTTCTATGCCATACTTGTCCTTTATTAATCATTGAGTACATATTCCATGAATGGATAAGATTTGGTTGAGGCTTAGATTATTCCACTACCATCCTTTCTACCCATAATGGCTTTTAAACCTGTTAGAGCTTCTTTAACATAACTGAACTAGTCAAGCAGGATTTCTTTGTGATGGGTAGACACTATCAAATTTGATATGTTACATTCTCTTGAGGACATGTAGTAGCTATTTTAGGTTTATTTATTAGTTTAATTTACTTGGGTATGGGTCTTTATGTTTTTTTTTAATTTTCACCTTGTAAAATTTCTAACTCATTCTTCATGCATCATTTGCTTTAAGTATTCATAAATTTTGTTCAAGCCTTTGTCTTTCACAAATTTTGCCTACAAATTTCACACAAAATTTATGATGTAATCTTAAACTCAATTAGCTTCTTATTACTCACAAATTTTGTCATTGACTTATTGGAACAATTTTTCTTAATACCTAAGCCCTCATAAAAATTATTTTCACAATAATTGTTCCAAAGGAAGCCTTCATGGAAATTGTCATCACAATAATTATTTTGAAAAGCTAATCTTCACAATTTTTATCCTTGCAATTTTTATTTACAAAAGTTATGAAAAAATTGTAACACCTTTTTTGAAGACCAAATACTTTAATGGGTTTTTTTAAAGTCTTCATAACTTTTTTATTCTTCATGAAATTTGTTAGAAATTTTTTTATAAAGACCTAAGCCTTTATCTTTAGCCAAATTACTTTCGTGTAAAGATTCTACTAGAAGTTATGATAATTTTCCCAAAGACCTAAAAGATTTATGAAATTCTTTCCAAGTCTTCATAACTTTTATAGACTCTCATTCATAAAAAATATTTGATTGATCATTTTGACAAAAGAAAACACTATTCTCCTTACCAAAAAATGCATAGACCAAGTTTAAAAACTTTCTAAGTCTTTTGATTTTATAACTTATTCATTTCACTAGAATTTTACTAAACCTTGAGAAACCCATAGGTGATATTGAAGACCTAAATTGATCTTCAAATTATTCTCCTTCATGGTCTTCAAAAATGGTCAACATTATGGCAACCTCTATAAGTTACTTGCTTGCCAAATAGGAAACTAGAAGCCTTTAAAGTAATCTATTGGGCATGGAGTCATGGAATAATCTAAAATTTTTCATATTCTGATAGTGCATCTTAAATGTAATGTACTTAGCCTATTAATGAATAACTAAAATGAGATTCGCCTCACAAAAAAACAAAACAAACAATAAACAACATTAATTGTGAAAATTAATTTAGGTAAATAAAATGGCTAACCATTGTGTTGTATCACTTAGAGGAAATTAAAAAATAGATAGCTAATCTGATATATACAAAGTGAAACAACAAGCCCCCAATCTACAAGGATAAAAACAAAAACCTTCGAGGTATTATAGATGTTGTTGATAGAGATGAATAATAAGATTTTTTTTGGGTGTTTTTCTTATTAGATCATATCTTTTTCTAATTACCAATCCCTTTGGCTTACCTCCCATTGGATCAGCTAAAACAAACATATCTCCTATATATAAATAGTCTTCTTTTAGTTATTTGGCCTTCCCATTTTGATCTTTAATATTAATAAATCTTGCCAAAATGATCATGTTCTAATTGATAGGGACAAATGTAACTGTAACCCATAATGTCTCTTTGAGATATTATTCTTTGACTTCTATGACACCTTGAGAGATCTCATTTTGCTTGGGAATTATTTTAAGCTATTAAATCTCTTCAGTGAGTACTAAATACTTCCCTAAAGCTTAATTAGGGTATTATTGACACATGATTTGATAAAAACCCTCTTTATCATGTTTTCCAAAATTTAAAACTACCCTCTCAATGTCTTCACTAGGAGGTGTAGGCCTGCAAAGATTATCAATATCTTGAAGGAGATCAAGGTATTGCTACCACTCTTTATTATGGTCTCCTTGTTGTATGCTTGGAGGGAGGAAAACTTTATTATCATTATTATCCTTGTACTTAGGGAATATATACCTACTAATGAATTCAAACACCTTAATTGAGTTGTGATGCAACTGTAAATTTGATTCATCAAGGTATACCTTTTGATTACTAGGAACCATTACAACTTTATTCAACCCTTCACCTTGATCACTTTGGTAAATGCCATATTATTCAAGGTCCACCATAACCTCAACCCATAATACTACAATTACATCATCAACTCCTTCATCAATATCAAATCCATGCCAACTAAACTAATCTTTCTCTTCTTTCATTTAGAATGAAAGATAATTTATCGAACAAAGGTTTAACTCATGTCCATATTGTCTCAAGTCATATTTTTATTCCAATTTATAGAGGGGAATGATAAAAATTAGTTACTCCTCTTCTTAAATTTAAACACATTACACTTCATTTGAATTGTTTCCATCTTCCCTCCATAGAATAGGTTCTTCTTTCAAAATGGAGGTGGTGGGAGGGCAAGAAAGCTTAATTAGTGTTGTTGGGTAAAATTGGAGACATTATGAAACTTTATTATTCATGGGTTGGATTTGGAGGTAGATAAGTATTTTTAAAGCTTTGAAAATTGGGAGTAATGGGCTCATTTAAGAGTTTTTGGGAAGGAGGAAAATAAACTTGTGAAAAAAAATTCCTCATTTTTCTCTTAACTTTTAGCAATAAACCTATCAAATTATGATATGATTTGATATTTATTAATAAATATAACTTGAGAGGAGAGTGAAGAGGTTATAAATCTTGTAAACTTTTTTGGTTTTTCCTCTACCAACTTTTCCTCTATATTTGGTCAAAGAAGGCCTCCATGATTACAAAGTTTGAGGATTTTAAGGAAAATTAGAGTCTTGATAGGTTTGTTCTTGAGGGATGATAGGTTGAGTTTTCATAGGTATATGATTTGTAAATGGATGGGGCCCTATAAATATTGGGATTTTTAATTTTAATTTTCCTTTTTTATGGATTGGTGCATAGTTATGAGAGGCATTTGTCCAGCATAGGTCTTTTGAGGCTAACTAGGGGAATGACCATGCTAATTGCGAGAAAGTAAACCACTTGGATTTGGTTACTATTATAGTTCAATTTTTCACCCATGAGAGGGTGATTAAATCCATCTCAATTAGAGATATGTAATGGGACTGATCCTAGGCTATGGGTGACCTTTAGGTGGACCAAACTTCTAGGTTATAGGACTAACTCCCCTTGATGTATACATTGGGTTATTATATAATACTAAATTTCAAGGAAAATGGAAAAGGATAACATGAAATTAAATATATCTTAAGGGGATGATACACAAAATAAGTTGATCACTACCTACCAGTTTCATGTGCACATATATACGAAAATACTAACCTTAACATACACTACTCCTAATCTAAATCTCTCACATATGCACTTTAATGTGGAGGTTGTGGTAGGTGTTTAGGCTAGGAAGACTAAGCAAGAAGTCATATAACGAAAATAATGAGTATAAAAATTCACTCAAACCTCAAAATTCACTTGATTACTTCACATGACCTAAAAAATAAGCTTTCAAACTGTATACAGATGTTATAAAAGGATAACATACCAAGGAAGACTAGTCAAATCACTTGAAAATATTAACTATTCATGCATATACACTAAGTATATTCATATAAGGAAGTAAAAATAGTATTTTATCATTTATAAAAGGCATATAAATGGGAATTGTTTTGCCATACCTAGGTGGAGGATGCTTTACAAATCCATACAAGGCTACATATATAGGAAAATGTGAGTAAAAGAGAGAGAGAAGGGACGTAGAAGATCATGAAAAAATTTCATCCATCATGGAGGTATTTTAAATACAAGAACCTGAATATTAAAATATTCTTAAAGGTTATCATCAACATGTGTACACTTGCTCAATGATGTTCTTCTTCAAATTGGCATAGGAAGTTACTTAAGTAATTTTTGATTTATTGAATCTAACTCATCTCTATTGAAGCTACACCTCTAAACCTATAAGGATAGTTACAATATTATTTACTAAAATTTGGAATTATTGATAGGTTTATACACCATTCTATTGGAAATTTTTTAACCTCTCCTTCACTCCTCATTAGCATGTAATCTTCACTAGCTATTTTTGTGCTCAAAATGCTTCAAAATTGGTTTTTAAGCTCATTAATGAAAAATAGCTTCATGAATAATTAATAATTTCATTATAAAATTGTATCAATATATTTTAGTTCCTTATATAATTTTTATCATTTCAATTCATACCCAAACCTCTCACTTACCTTCATTTCCTTATAGCCCTCAAAACAGATAAAGATCATCATGTAGGATAGTGTACTTATGATATTGACAAAATGATAATGTATTTGAGTACCCAATATTACTTTATATATTTTTACCAAATATTATTACTATACCTTGAGTGGAAGTGTACTTATTTCACCTTTCTCTTGTTTTAATTAGGCCTTTAGGCCTAGAAAACTGAGATTTAGATCCACTGACATCCCACATGTGTGAAACCTCCATTAAAAATTTGATTAAATGTATATACCCTTAAATCATGATCCATTTCAAATTTATGTTTTTTTAACTTTTTATATATGGGTGGACCAGGAAATGGTCAAAACCCTAGCTTAGGAGCATATTCATGCTTAAGAGGCAACTTGAGTCATTTTCCATGTTGGAATTAAGATGACTGAGAATGAGAGGAGGGGGGTGAATAAATATTTTAAAAACTTTATTTAAATTTAACTTAAGCATTAATTAACATTCATTCAATCATTTAGATCAAATAATGACTAAGTAACCATCCGCATATGCATGAAACATAAGATCACAAGATTATGAAAATTATATGTGGGAAACCCTCAAGGGGATGAAATGAAATAAAATATATTAATATAATAAAAAATTTAACTTTAGTGAAGCACCAACTTCACATGGTGCACCAACCCCAACTAGCTAAGCACTAACTCAGCTAGGCTTTAGCAAGAACCTACTTGTAAGGAGACACTAACCCCCTAGATGACTCAACACAAACTCAACAACCTAAAACAATTAATAAAATTTATAATACATTTTTTATTATACAATAAATTATTATATCCTTTCTCATATTTTCACACACTTATATCCTTCTCAAACTAGCCTCTAGCCTTCTTTGCTCAACTAGCCCTCTTCTTGACTTGATTAGGTCATATGACCTTATTCCTCATATGAAGAATCTTTGTCAAAGATTCATAAATTATCCTATACACTCTTATAATTTTCTATAATACCTTATTATTCTCACCAATATGTTATCATTTTTGCTTACTCACTCACACACAAATAGGCCTAGAATTGCGTAGTATTTATACAAGTCTCTTGTTCATATCCTTCTTAGTCAACCAAACACCCTTAACCTCTTAGGTTGTCTATGAAATGGATCTTATTAAATATAATATACATGGATAAAATTTTATTTTTAGTCCCTCTAGATCTGACCTATCTCAATTAGGCCTTATTTCATCTTTAGGTCTCATAGAAACCTAATCCCATTAGGCCTACTTAGAACCTGTTACCCTTTGATCTTCTGGGAGCACATTTAAACACATAAAAAATTAGTAAAATATAATATTACACTAAAATATATCCATTATAATTTCATCTAGGATCTATAACACCTTTTATCTGCACCCACCACTTGAAGCATGCCATTAGTACTATTCATAATTAGGCTTATACATACCTAGAAAGTTTATTTAAAAAAACTAAAGCATAAAGACAATTTTGACAAAAAACCATGGGAAAAAATAACATATATATAATATAAATTATGTCAAGGTCATCACCATATGATTTATACTTCATAAATTATGGAAAAAGTTCTCAAACCCTTCTCTACAAAGAGCACACCTAAAATTGTCAACTCATTGTAAAACATAGTCATGGAAACAAGAACTTATGACACTTGAAAGAACATAATAAAGGACATAAAATTAATGAATATTATCCTATAAAATCCTAAAAACAACCTAAAAAAAAATATCATAAGATATAAAGGTAATTACTGGTCACACAGACTAATTTGTTGACATTCTCTCTTTCTCAAACCTTAGTCAGACAAGCCATTTTGGCTTCATTTTTCTAACCTATTAAATTATATTCCAATATTTTGAAAAGAATTAATAGGAAATAAAATAAAAAAATATAAAAAACATGTAACTTATATGCTTCAACAAGGTCATAAGGTCTCAAACTCATTGTTGTAACTTGTTTACCCAAAACTACCAGTTTGCCTTGAGGTATAGTCATGGTGATAATGATCCTCAACATCTGTATGACCATTATCAGAGACTTAAAATTAATTTATATTATATTAATATATAATTAATAAGTTATTATATATAAATATACCATGGTAAAATGTAAATATGTGTCTTTTAGACCAATCTAATAACTTGATTGTACACAGACCTCACTAAGACAAACAAGTCAACTTGTGAGCAACATTTTCATCATTTACACTAACCTCAAAAACTTATATCTAGAATTATAATGTATTAAAAATAATTAAAAATTTATCTATGCACTTGGATTCATCCCTAATCCATGATAATACATCCATAACCACCTTCTCACTTCTACCTAGTTTTCTCATTATTTGTACCATAAGGCCTTTTAGCGATAGGTCAATTTATATGACTAGTTTAGCACACTTCAGGGATATAAAATAATCATCAAAAACCTTGGATATTAAATACAAGTCTCAAGGTTTTTACTCCATCCATTTATCAATTTTTATTTGGTCAAATCTGACTGCTATAATAAATTTTTAAGAAATAAGGCCTTTCTTATAGGGTTTAACCACTCAACAAACCAATCACACCTAGAGATTCTTAAGATATTTTAATTCATGATCCAATATATAAACTATAAAAATAAATAGATTATAATCAGTTTATAATAATATATTTCACATCGAGTTGGTGTTAGGTTTTTAGATAGGGCTAACACTATTTCTGCTGTTAATGATTATTCATAAAGGACTACCCCTCATTCTTGGATATATTATATACGAATATTACCCATATATACTCAATATCTCAATCTCCCATGTATATTTTACATATGGTAATGATCACTTGAAATTTATTCTCAAGTTGAGAACCCTTCATTCTGTGCACTTGAGAGACCTTAAAACACCTTTTCTTGCCTTAACCTTCAAATTTATACATAAAAATTGGTAAGAATACTTTAAAAAACATTAAACACTTAAATAAATTCTCACATACTCACACTTTCATTGGAAATGGATTATAATACCCCATCTGGCCACCATCTCTCTCTTTACCCTTTAGACCTTGACCTACAAATCATTTTAGGCCTTGAAAATGACATTTGAACCACTATCCAAGATGTAAAAATATCATATAAATTTCATAAAAAATATTACCATGATTAACCGCTACCATATATTCTTCATATTCCTTTAAAATACCTCACGACACCTCATTAGGTCAGGTAGGGTCTTTAACTAATCTAGTTTCATGCTAGGTCTATAATTTCTTCCCCTTTAGGCTCACTCTAAGACTCTAATGAGTGTTAAAATTCCTCATATTCATGATCAAACAAATTCATACAACCTTTTATTCTGCTACACATTCATCTCGTGAATCCACCAATCTCATATCTTATCACATGGTCTCTTCATGCTATGCCTACTATCATGACTAGGCTTCTTAAGAACTTGGAACTTGAAAACTAAACTTGAAACACTCCTTGATGCTTATATACCTTACTAACATGCCTTTCATTATCCTTAGAAAATATCATATCTCTTTAGATACCTCTTTATGCTCATCACGCATAATCTCATGATAGGACTATTGTTATTATGACTAGGCTTATTAAGGCACCTTGTACTCAAGGACTAATACTTAAAATATGCTTACCTTAACTTGAATCTTGACATCAACCTCAAAAGAATCATTAGGTTAACTTAAAATTCTCTCTAAATATAAATACATTAGGTTGCCTTCAAATTCTCTCTTGTCATATGTTTCATATCTCATAGACCACTCACTATGCATATTTACCAGATGCACCTTGACATTAATGAAATCAACCTTTTGCTTGACATCAATGACACCAATTCTCAATAAACTCACCCTTTATCATTTATGAAAAAAAAATCTTCAATTTGAGCACTCTCATCTCCCCCAATCTGATCAATCTTCCTTCTTGAAATTTCTCCCCTTTTGAAATTAATGACAAAGGGTCTTCCACATACTATCATTTGGAACCACACCTTATTGCAACACATATTATGAAGCATTATATTAACATGATTCCCCTTACTCCATGAATACCTACTTAAGATGAAATGGAAACATAAGCCCACTTCTCAACATAGACTAAACTTAGTCAACAACCTGAATAGCTCCTCCTCAAACCAAGAATCCACTATGCTTCTACTAACTGAATAATGTCTCCATGAAGCATAATGGAGTCAACCATTTCCATAAGTCACTAAAACAACACAATTTTAGGATTTTCCTAGATCTCCATGCTCTCACAAGACTAAATATTCTTTAGTATCCTTTAAGGATTGATTGACATTATAGGCTTGACCTCTTTATCAACCATTTGATCATAAATATGAGATGACAATAGACATTCCTAACTTGATTTCACATCTGAAGTATGTTCTATCACAAAAAATATTCCACTTGATCTTGTAGATTGATCATGACCCTTCTTTTCTATCTTTGGTTTTTATGCATTCATTTTCCTTCTTTCCTGTACTCTAGGGGATTCAAACCTCCTATTTTGAGTTGATGACCTTTTAAATTTGTTAGGTTAAAATATTTCAATGTGTCCTAGATCATAAAAACTATAGTAAACTACCTTGTACGTATCTCTTGACTGATTTAAACTATGAATCCTTCCATAGTCCCATGAGTACTCATTATTGGATATTTTTATACACTCTCTTACTCTGACCAAACTAACTTTATACATAATAGTAGCCATTGAATGAACTATCATACCTCATAACATTAGGCTATTTGATAGGTATTTTCATGTTGACCTTGTTTTATTTAATAAACTTCTATTTGAATTGAACTACCACCTTTTAGTCTTCTTTGAAAATAAGACCTATCTTATAACTTGTAGAGTTTTGACTACTCAAGATGTCATCTAGAGCCTCAGTGCTCTTTTCAAACTTCAAAAAGTATTCACCTTGATAGATGATTGATATAACTTAGATTTCAAGGATTATAATTCAATTTCATACTTGGTGCATTATTCCTCTTTAACTTTTATGATTTCTTTCATGATCTGGGCAATAATTTAGGCGACAATTCAGGTGACGGGTCTACCCCAATTGATGACAGAACTTCCAAGAGCCATAACTTTTGCACCGTAGCTCCAATTGACTCACCATTTGAACCGTTGGAAAGATAATAAAGAGGAGAACATGGTGAGATGGAATGGATATTTTATTTATGAATTTTTAACCTATATACTCCAATGAAAGTGTCCCAAATTTTGATTTTAGTAGTGCAGCCTAAAAATAATAAGTTTCTAAAAATAGTAATTCTTTGAATTATGTATTGTTGTAAATCATGGAATTCAAAACAATTCATCTCCATCAATATTGGTGACCTTACACATCATTCCACCACATTAAAAACATGTATAAATTAATATGTAACCCAAAATAGAAATAAGACATCTCTTCTTAGAGATAAGCATATGTTTGGGTCTGCAAATTTTATCAATAAAACATCTCTTCTCAGAGATAGCATTATTTGAATTGTCTTGTTTTGGTTTCTTGAATTATCTTTCAACCAATTTTTTTGATTTTTGGATCAATTGACTACCTCCAACTATGCCTTAACTTAATTGATGATCTCATCATACTCCTTGGAAGTGTTACTCATAAAATCAAATTTGCTTCTCATAGTATTTAACTAATGATCTTATTTTGTGATTATTTTTCCTTTGGAACTTCAAGTCTTATAGGGTACTTACCAATTATTCTTCAATATTCACTTTATATTTTTCTTCATCTAATTCTATATCAACCATAAGGCCTTTCCCACTTGAGAAACATTCATTGTATAATTTTATGGACATGAAAAAGGTTTCATTATTGTCATGTTTAGGTTCGTTACTACCATCATCACTATCAGATGGACTTGAGTCACTTACATCATAAGATTTATCTTATTTAGTGTAGAAGCTTCTCTTATTCTTGAAAGTTCCTTTCCTATCTTCATACTTTTTGAACTCCTTATTTTTCTTAGTCATATAGGCCTTTTTATCATCTCCAGGATGTTCATCATGTTCCTTATTAAGATTAGATTTATCCTTTTTAGGATAGTTGGATGAAAATTAACCAATATTTCCATATTTAAAACATTTAAAGGGCAGTTTATCTTTGTACTTACTTGAGCCAAACCTTAATTTCCTTACAAATATGGCTATTATTTGATCATCATCAACATATGAACATTAATAATCATTGACCTTCTTATATTTTGACTTATTATCAAATTTTAAAGAAACTTACATCTTGGGAGGTATTCCTTCATTTTTTCTCATCTCATAGGCATTTAAGATGCCATGAAGCTCATCCATCTATAGCTTGTCCAAATTTTGTATATTTTCTACTATAGATACCTTAGAGTTAAACATGGGATTTAGTGATATCAATAACTTTTGAAAAATTGTAGATTATTTCACCTCTTTTCCTAATCCTCTAATGAAATTGATAAGTTCATCGACTGTCAATATGTAGGATGTACTGGTTTCATCTTCAGACTTTCAAACTATCTTCGATGGGTCTGCAACTTTGCCATTTTCACCTTAGTGTCTTCTTCATAGATGGTATTCAATTTGTCCCATATTTATATGGTTGATACATAGTGCATCAATTTAAAAATAAATACCTCTTCTATGCCACAAAGGATGGCATTCATTTCCTTGGAGTTATTTTCACTAGCCTTCTTACTTGATGCATTAGTAGGTGGAATAGGAGGAGCACTATAGCCATCCAGAATTGACTACCAAATATCATGACCTTAAGACATAAAATATATATTCATCCTCACATTAAAAAATTAATAATTACATACATTAAATAATGTATCCTTATTATTAGATAAACCACCTTGATCTTGATGAACATTCATTTAAGTATGTAGATCAAACAATGACTAAGTAACCATCCACTTATGCATGAAACATGAGAACATAAGATTATGAAACTTATATGTGGTAAACCATCAAGGTGTTGAAAACATAATGATATATGAAAATATAATAAATTAATATAAGATAAACACAAACTTTAGTGAATTTCCAACTTCACATGGAACACCAACCCCAACTAGCTATGTACCAACTTAGCTAGGCTTTAATAAGTACCTACTTGCAAGGAGGCACCACCCCCCTAGATGACTCATAACCAATTATAAAACTTAAAAAACTTTATCACCTTCATAATACCTTGTTTCTTATACAAAACATGATGATCTCATTTATTATCTCTTCACACAGTTCTATCCTTATCAAATTGGCGTCTAGCCTTCTTTGTTCAACTATCCCTTTTCTTAACTTGATTAGGTCATATGAACTTATTAATCATATGTAGAAACTACATAAAATATTAATAAATAATAATATAAACTTATATTATGATATATAACACCTTGTTTTTCTCACCAATATGTTATCCTTTTTTTTACTCACTCACGCACAAATAGGCATAAAATTGCCTAGTATTTATACAAGTCTCTTGTTCATATCCTTCTTAATAAGAAAAACACCATTACCCTATTAGTTAATAAATGAAATGGATCTTAAATCATCTCATATACATGCATCAAAAATTATTTTAGTCACTTTATGTCTTACCTATCTCAATTAGGCTTTATTTCATCTTTAGGTCTCATGGAGACCTGATCCCATTAGGCTTACTTAGCACACATTACCCTTTGATATTCTTGGAGAAAAATTAAACACCTAAAATGGAAGTAAAATATCATATTACACTCAAATATATCATTTATAATCTCATATAGGCTCCACAAAACCTTTTATATTCAGCCACCACTTGAAGCACACTATTAGTACTATTTATAATTAGGCTTGTGCATACCCATAAAGTTTGTCTTAAATAACTAAAAAATAAACACAATTTTTAAAAAAATCCATAGAAAAAATAAAATATATATAATATGAATTACCTAAATTTCATCACCATATGATTTATACTTCATAACTCAGGGCAAAGGACACAAACCCTTCTCTATAAAAAACCCACTTAGAACTGCTAACTAGCCTCAAAACATTGTCATGGAAACAATAAATTTTGACACCTGATAGAAAAAATAAAGGACTTAGAATTCATTAATATTATACTAAAACATAATTTTAATAACCTAAAAAATATATATCATAATTTATAATGGTAATTTATGGTCTTGCAGACCAATTTATTGACCTTCTCTCTCTTTGAGCTCACTCAAGTAGACAAGCCATTTTAGATTCAATGTTTCAATATATTAAATTGAATTAAAATATTATAAAATTAATTAAAAATAAATAAAATTAACAAATATAAACACAATGTAAATTAAATGCTTTAACTTAGGGCATAGGGTCTAAACTCATCATTGTAACTTGCTTACCTAGAACCATGAGTTTGCCTTGACGCACAATCATGGTGATAATGACCTTCAACATCTGTATGACCACTTTCAAAGACTTAAAATTAATTTATATGATATTATGAGATCATTAATAATATCTTAAATAAAAATATACCATGGTAAAATGGAAATATTGGTCTTGTAAACCAATCTTATAACCTATTGTATACAGACCTCATTAAAACAGACAAGTCAACTTGTGAGAAAAATTTTCATCATTTACACTGACCTCAAAAATTTATATACAACATTAACATGTATTAAAACTATTTAACAATGTATATATAAACATGTATTAATTCCTAATCCATGATAATACACCCCAAATCACCTTCTCACTTCTACCTAGTTTTCTCACTATTTGTACCATTAGGCCTTTTAACGATAGGTCAATTTGTATGAATAGTTTAGCACACCTGAGGGTTATAACCTGATAAAAACCCACCATGGACATTAAATAAAAGTATTTATATTTCTCCTCTATCCATTTAGAAAAATTGACTTGGTCAACTTTGCCTTTTATAATAAATTTATAAGAAATAAGGCCTTTCTTGTAGGGTCTACTCACTCATTTGAAAAAATAATCACACCTGGAGATGCCTAAGAGAGTTTAATTAATGTTAAAATATATAAAATATCAAAACCAATAAATTTTTAGTATTTTAGAACAAAATCTTTCACATTAGGTTAGTGTAAGGGTTTTAGATAGGGTTAATAGTATTTTTGGTGTTAACAATTGTTCATAAAGGATTGCCCCTCATTTTAAAAATTGATGTCTAGAGATATTATATAGTAACATTCCCCATATATAATCAATATATCAAGTCCCCATTCATGGTTTACACATTCCAATGATCACTTGAAATTTTTTCTTGGGTTGAGAGCCCTTCATTGTATGTACTCAAGAGACCTTAAAACACTTTTTATTTCCTTAACCTTCAAATTTTGAGCTAAAAATTTGTCAACATACTTGAAAAAAAATTAAAAACTTATTTAAATTATCATATACTCACACTTTCTTGGGAAACTAATCTTAATACCCCATCTAGCCACTATCTCTCTCTTTGCTCTCTAGGCGTTGATTTGTAAGTCATATTAGGCCTTGAAATGGACCTTATAGCCACTATCCAAGATGTAAAAATATAATATAAATGTCATAAAACCTCTTACCATGCTCAAATAATACCATACATTTTTAATATTACTTAAACCTCATGACACATAATTAGGTCAAGGAGGGTCTAAAACTAATATAGTTGCATTTTAGGTCTATAGGTCCTACCCTTATATTATCACTTTGAGAATTTAATGAATTATATAATGCCTCATATTAATTCTAAAACAACATAATTTATCCTCTTACACCTCTTTTAATTCATCTCACCAAGAAAACAAGATCATATATTCTCACAATGTCTCTTCATGCTATGATTAGTGTCATGACTAGGCTTCTCAAGTACTTGAAGCTTGACAACTGACATTGAAACACTATTTGATGATTCTAAAACTTTATCTCTTTCTTTTCATTCTCATTATAAAATATAAAAACTTTTTACTTATCTCTCCATGCTCATCATGCACAATCTCATGATATGACTGTGATTTTTATGACTTGGCTTCTCAAGGTACCTTTTACTCAAGTACTAGTACTTAAAACATGTTTACCTTGACCTAAATATTGACATAAATCATATAATAATCATTAGTTTTCCTTCATATTCTCTCTCAATAGAGAGACTTTAGGTTTCCTTCAAATTCTTTCTTATCACAGGGTTCATATCTCAAAGACCACTCACCATGCATCTTTACTAGATCCACCTTGACATTAATGACATCAACCTTGACCTTGACATCAATGATAATGATTCTAAACATTAGAATGAATTTTATATTTCTAATGTTTTATTATTATTATTTGGTGTCTAAAACATCATAAGTAAACTCAATATGATATAATAAAGCCCTCCAAGAGTACTTCATAGGCTTTTACTTGAGCTCCTTAGCTAGGAAAATAGTGAATTTACTATTTTAGGCCCAAAAAACATGTTCACTTGAAAGATATAAAACTACCTTAGGAGACCTGTGGAGGAATGTGGGGGTGATGAGATCTCTATCTAGGCTTACCAAGTCTTTTTAATTGATTTGGTGAGACCTACAATCGTAAGGATGATTCATATATGTATGGGGATGAAAAATTAAAATATTTAAAAATACATGAAGTTAGAGACCCTCTCTATCACCTCCAATTAAATTTTGTCACCATTCCACTCCTCTAAGAATTTTTGAGCCATAAAAAATAACCTCTCATGCTAGTTGACTGTATGCAAACTGATAAGAGGGTTTTGTGAGAGCAAGACCTCTTAGACTACAAAATTTGGTTTCAACCATAGTAATTTTTTATGAAACATTCTTACCCATGTTTTAATATGTTTTTATTCACATTTATTTGTTTCAATTTTCCCAAGGTTTGATCTCATTAACCATAGAAAAACTTTAAGGTTTTTAGGTGTTGTAGGTCTCTTTAGCCCTCACTATTGAGTTTTATCTTTTCATCCTTCACTATAAATCTAATTTAAGTGAGAATATTTAACATGTTTTAGAATATATCCAAAGGTAATCCTAACTCTCATTCACCTAGGCATTAGTATTTTTAATTATGTCTTCAAACAGACCTGTAGGTCTATGCCTAGGTATTCTGACTATAGTTTGAGAATATGACTTCACCTATTTTTTATTTTTGAACCTTTATACACACACACACACACACACACACACACACACACACACACATATGTATATACATATATATATGTATATATATATATATATTATATATATATACATATATATATATGTATATATATATACATATATGTATATATATATATACACACACATATGTATATATATACATATATATATGTATATATATGTGTGTATATATATATATATACACATATATATATATATGTATGTATATATATATATATATATATATATATATATGTATGTATGTATATATATATATATATGTATATATATATATATATATATATATATATATATATATATATATATATATATATATATATATATATATATATATAAAAAGGTTCAAAAATAAAAAATAGGTGAAGTCATATTCTCAAACTATAGTCAGAATACCCAGGCATAGACCTACAGGTCTATTTGAAGACATAATTAAAAATACTAATGCCTAGGTGAATGAGAGTTAGGATTACCTTTGGATCTATTAGATAAGAACTCCATATAGATAATTCAATGGTAAGGGAAAAAGAGATGAACCTCTTAAATCGCCTCTATCTCCTTCTAAACCATATAGCTCTTCCTTTGATTAACAATTTTTTTTTTCAAAGAGTATGTGGAAAAATAATACATTGCTAGGGAGAAAGATATATTAAAAAGAAAGATGGATTGGTAAGGGTATGTTATAATTTTAGATAGTTTGGACTATTGATAAGTCCATATTATCTAAAATAGTCCTTTACTAATGATAAACAATCATAATAAGAATGGGAAGATCATGTTATCATTCCACCATCATAACCCATTCGAGTAGATTTGATGCATATATATGAGGTGGGTGAATCAATTACCAAAAATGATAAAGAACCAATAGTAACATACAAAGTGTCCATACAATATGAAACATGAGCTAATGTGGAACAACCAAAACCTATTCTTAGTCTTATTTTAATGATAATTTTCCTCCTAACAACATCATCAGAATTATTCTTGGTCAACTCAATTTTCTTTAATTAGATAAGAACTCCATATAGATCATTCTTTGTAGCATGGATGTCATCACTAGAGAAACTTTGTACCATATCTACATTTTTAATTCTTTTTAATGTAGGTATGTCATCACTAGAGAAAATTTGTACCATACCTACATTTTTAATTTTATAATGATATCATAAGGTTTTTTCTAGTGATGATTCTTTGTACCAAGTCTTTTTAATTGATTTGGTGAGACCTAAAATCGTAAGGATGATTCATATAGGTATGGGGATGAAAAATTAAAATATTTAAAAAGACATGAAGTTAGAGACCCTCTCTATCACCTCTAATTACCTTTTTTCACCATTCAACTCCTCTAAGAATTTTTGAGCCATAAAAAATAGCCTCTCAGGCTAGTTGACTGTATGCAAACTGATAAGAGGGTTTGGTGAGAGCAAGACCTCTTAGACTACAAAATTTGGTTTCAACCATATTAATTTTTTATGAAACATTCTTACCCATGTCTTAATATGTTTTTATTCACATTTATTTGTTTCAATTTTCTCAAGGTTTGATCTCATTAACCATAGAAAAAATTTAAGGTTTTTAGGTGTTGTAGGTCTCTTTAGCCCTCACTATTGAGTTTTATCTTTTCATCCTTCACTATAAATCTAATTTTAGTGAGAATATTTAACATGTTTTAGAATAGATCCAAAGGTAATCCTAACTCTCATTCACCTAGGCATTATTATTTTTAATTATGTCTTCAAACAAACCTGTAGGTCTATGCCTGGGTATTCTGACTATAGTTTGAGAATATGACTTCACCTATTTTTTATTTTTGAACCTTTATATATATATATATATATATATATATATATATATATATATATATATATATATATATATATATATATATATATATATATATATATATATATATATATATATATATATATATATATATATATATATATATCCTAGCTCCTTCTCACCATTCTACAAGACCTTTTACCTCTCATAGCATCTATAATTTTTTTCCCTCCCTATTCTCATAGACAAGCCTGTGTATAAGTGTTTGGACCTATATATCTCTTTAGTGACATCAATCATATCAATTTGTTTTTCACTCTCATATATATTAGGTGTTTACATTAATTTATGTCTTCTTTCATGCATATACTACATCATGTTATCCTGTCATACTCTTCTTCATGTGATAATTGACTTTTGGCTCAATATGAGGACCTATAGGTCTGGAACGTGTAGGTCTACTTTTTTTTAATAGGATATTAGTAACCTATTTATTGATTCTTTTACACTCTATTATTATATCAACTCATGTCCCTTCCTTTTCCATTAACTCAACAGGCTTGTTGACCTCCTACTAAACACTATGTAGTATAAAACCTTGTCCAATTGCATATACATGCATGTGGCTGAGGTCATTTCATGTATAAGGATCATGTATGAAGGTTGGATCTCATGTATTTATTCATTCTCTTTACATTTATTTAGTGATATTTATCAAGGTTATATGAGTGTTTATAGGCATACACTAGAACTCTCCCTTACTTGTAAATATTCAATATGAGGCTTATGATCCATGAATGTCCAACTATAAGTCTGTAGACTTATGGGTGGAAAAAATTATCCCAATCTTTATTTGAGAGTATATTTTAATCCTAATATCATTCAATGAGACCTCCAATTTGTTCAATTCTATCTCAAATTCCATTATTGAATTTTTCATTGCTATTTGGGGCTAGGTTTAGTAATCAGGCATATAAGAAACTATTCATATACTAATATATGCCTCTAAAGAATACGAACCATGCCACCATGGGTTATCTATAATGGAAATAATTTTAAAATAGAAGGAACATGCATAATCTAATACTGAGATTTTTTCCATGATTGATGAGGTACTTGAGAACTTTTGAGGATGGTAACACTCAAAACGAACCCAAATGCTTGTTGTTAGGGTGGTGGTGTTCAAACATGCTTGAGGTATCATTTTATTTGATACAAATCTCATATAGTTGAATTAATTGATTAAAATAACATTAAAATGACACATTTAATTCGTAAAATCACCTCATAAAATCTATTTTCTTCCATTGAACTCTGAAGTGAAAAAATAAAGGCAAATCTAAACCCTGATTGGATGAATAAGACATGGTGACCACCTTACACTCTTAATGATTTTAATAAATGAGGTGAAAAAAATATGATGACTATTACCATTTATTTTAATTCCATTATGACCCCCTCCTATGGTAAAAATATTAGGTCCCAAATCTCTATGTGTTGTATAGAATGAACATCCAAAATTGGCCTTTGTGACCTTGCCAAGGGAGTGATGGAGGTTATGATGTGAATTTTGGAATCTCAAGACCTGTACAAGATTTATATCCATGGATATGTCATTTAAAATGTGAATATAAACTCATAAACTATTTTCACCTATAAATGGATCTCCCAAGTCTATACAAGTCCCTATAACTACTTGCAAAGGAGTAATTCTCTCTATTTGGATGTTAAACCTATAAAATTGACATTATTTAACATTATTAACATATGTGATAGTTACATAAATATTTTAAAAACTTTTAAAATCATGATGTATGGATATTTTAGCTTTGTTGGCTTTGAAAAATGTTGGAGTTAGTTATATGCACTTTTTTCTTCAACTTCATTTACCTTAAACTTTACAAAATAACCTTAATCTTTCCAAACATGTATGGAATGTTCATGAAAGGTTATTAAGGAATTAAAATTAATTTTATAGATAAATAATGACCTATTAAACATTTTTTATCAGCCTCTTCATGTTCACTTTATGATAGAATAGCCTAAGATAAATATAAGCCATTACCTTATAATTGTCAAAATAACCACAAGCTTTGCTAATAATAACTTAGAATACCATTTTAAGACCTCATAATGCATATAATTGGATATTAAAAAGGTTATAAAGATGTTACAATAAATTTTTTTGTGAACTTGGTTGATGATAACCAAAATTTGGCTAACAACTTTGGTGGTCTCCTTGGGATAATTGCTTGCTAAGCATATTTGACTGGTTGCCTAGTCCATCCATTGGAAAATGGAGTCATCTACTACTTCAAATTCAAAAATGAAATGAATTTGATAAAATAAAATATAGTTAAATTGACCTTTAAACACATAACACATAAATAAAATAACAACACACACTTGTGCTAACAAGTAATTAGGGAACACAAAGGATAAACAACTATACACGACTGACCTCAACATATATTTATCCTCTAGTGTCAAATTGGAATCTCATGAGATAATAATAACACCATGGAATCATATTTTCACATGTTCAATAGATTCTAACCAAGCATGGTTCATGGAGTGAGAGTTTCCACCTATATTTGGAGATGTTGGATTTATCATGGTCTGTTTGAACAAAAATTGGACCTTATTAATTTATTATTATGTACATATGCCTACTATGTGAGTCAAGAAAAAAATCATACTTATTTCAAAATTATTTTCTTGGCATCAACAATCTCATTTCTGCCCTATCTATACATTTTTCCTGACTATCTATGACTTCTTCATGCCTATCAGATACTACTTTTTTGATATCTTTCTCTTGTTTAATTGAATTCTCATGAGCCAATGTCTCACTAAGAAGAGGAAAAAATTCAAAAGCATATTAATTATTTCCAATATAGTATGTATACTATTTTAGAGTTTTAAATTCCTTTCACATCCTTAAGTAATGCTACCACAAGTATTTATCATTCTATTGACATCGTTGTTTAAGAGGTGTAACCATAGCTTGGACTTTCTTTTCAACTTATATAGCCTCATTGAGTGGAAATATTAGAGAGTTTCCTTCTTATTTATTGATAAAAATACATTATTCAATATAAATTATACCATGACATGTATCTATAATAATGTAACCTAATCTCATGAATTAAAACAAGTCCTTCAATTTAACTTCACTTGATTCTAGCTCACTTAGACATTCTTCCAGTTTAATAAAAGATGTTATATAATTAGTCATAAGACAATTTGAAAATGAATTAGAATTTATACCTATTTTATCATGCTCATGGGATTCAAAATAAATTTATGCCACCTTTAGTAGAACCTTAAAAGTTTTTTCTTCTAATGTAGTAACTTGACCAACTTGTACTCCATCAAAGTTACCTTTCTTTTCAACTTCAAAGACTGATTTGCATCTCTATTAAATAAGAGGTGTTCCAATGATGATATTATCTTCATTTATACTTGAAGTATGATATTTATATCATTATTGGGAGTGATATTCAGCTCCAACTTGACTTTTTTTCTCAAGAAGAGGTTGTTCATATTCACAAACTTGTCTATAGTTCTCATGCTCAATGTGCTTGTCCTTCTCTTCCCTCCATTCATCAATGAATCCTTCTATCCTCTCAATGTTTTGACTTTAAAATTTATTATAAACTATTAATTATTCATTTGAATACTCTCTTGAATGGATTTCCAAGATGGAAACTTCTTAGTTTTGTAAGCATCTCAACAAGGATCTCTTATTTACTTTGGATTCCTTCTTGAATGAATTCTAAGATGGGAAAGATTTATGCTCTTGATGAGGGATGGGAGGGGATTGAATAGTTCCATATTCTTCATTGATATCAACTCCCCAATCTATGCTTGTTCTACTTTTATTATCCCATGATTTCCCCATTTGATTCTAACTTGTAATCTTAAAAGACTTTTTGGGGGTTTCTTGAGGAAGAGGGGTGAAGTTTTATGCCAAGATGGATTCATTAGCTTCCTTATTAGTATTAATCACTCTCTCCAATTATAAATTGTTTTGATTTTCAATAATAGGTTGATCAATAATGATCTATTTATTATTTTGGATGTTATCTTGGATTTATTTCCATGATGGGAAAGCTTGAGTGGTATGTGAAGGACTTTGGAAAATTTTAAGCTCATTTGAGTCGATATTTTGAGGAATAATAGGTGGCACATAAGAGGGTTGAGGTGGTATAGATGAATCCACATGGGGTTGATAGCATTAAAACTATTGTCCTTCACAAACTCTTAGTTTATCTTTTATGCCTTGAATTAAGCCACTTATGTCCATCATGTCACTTATGAGTCATTTCCAATTTGATTTCTTAATAGGTGTCAACTCTTTATTCATTATATTAAATGATTCTCTCAAATTATGAATGATATGACTAGGAATATTTTGACAATATTCCCTTTGTATTTTAAGCCCTATAATATACCTTTCATATCCCAAGAGGGTTTTCTTGAAACTTAAGATGGACTAATTTGAAATGTTGTTATGTTGACTAGGGGTAACATAGTATTGATAAGGATAAATATATGGATGAAAGGGTTGCCAAATATATGGACTACCTTGGCATGACTATTGGCTAAAGGAGGGTAATAGTTTTGATAGCAAGGTTGATAAGATTCGACATACTATTGATAAGGGTCAACAAACTATTGACAAGGATGAACATGAGTTTGATATAGCTCTTCATCTTGTGTAAAATAAAAATAAACATCAAAACCAACCATGAAACCTCATGAGAAAGGATGAAATGAAAGAACACTTTCTTAAAATTATACCTAGGTTACTATAACTAGATAAATGCATTCAAAGTTTCAATTGATGTTTTTTAAACTACCTCTAAAGTTTGGCTCATTAAAGAGAAACACCAAACAATATTCAATTGACTGTAATATAGTCCCACCAAGTGTGCCATAATTATTTTATTCCAATTTTACACCCTTAAGAGGGTGATTCAAGCCCTCTCAAATTGAGATAAACAATGGGATTGATCTAAGGTTATGAGTGAAATTTAGGTGGATCAAACCTCTAGGTTATAGGGTTATCTACCCTTGATGTATCAATTAGGTTCTTCTACACTAACTTGCAAGTGAAAGGGAGAAGGATAATATGAAATCAAATCTATATTAAGGGTATGATACACCAAATAAGTTGATCACTACTAACCAGTTGCATGTGCACATATACACCAAAATAATAACCTTAACATACATTACTCCTAATCTAAATCTCTCACATAAGTACATAAATGTGGAGGTTGTGATATGTGCTTGGGATAGGCTGACTAAACAAGAGGTCATATAATAACACTAAGGAGTAGAAAAACTCATGCAACCCTTATACTTCATTTGAAAACTTCACATGAAATATAAAGTAAATTTTCAAACTACATATATGTGTTAGAAAAGGATGATATGCCGAGAAAGATTAATCAAATCACTTGACAAGATCAATTATTCATGCACACACACTAAGTATAGTCATAAAATCAGGTAAAACTAGTAGGTTTCTCATTGATCAAAGTCATACAAATGGGTAGGGATTTACCATACCTAGGTGGAGGATGCTTTACAAAGACATACAAGGTTTCATATATGGGAAAATGTGAGCAAGAGAGAGAGAAGGGGTATATAAGATCATGGACAAGTTTCATCCATCATGTAGGTAGTTTCAATAAAAGAACTTGAAAAAGAAAATAGTCCTGAAGGTTATCATCAACACATGTACACTTGCTCAGTAATTCTCTTCTTTAAATTTGTGTAGGAGGTTACTTAGGCAATTTTTGAGTTCTTGAAAATAACTTATCTCTCTTGAAGCTACACCTCTACACCTGAAAGAATAGTTAAAATATTTATGAATGAAATATGGCATGATTTAGAGATTTATTAACCATTCTATTACAAATTTTCTAACCTCTCCTTCACTCCTCATTAGGATGTAATCTTCACGAGCTCTTTTTGGGCTCAAAATGCTTCAAATTTGGTTTTCAAGATCTTGAATACAAACTAACTTCATTAATCACTCATCCTTTCCTTATCAAATTGTACCAATACATCTTAGTGCCTCATATACTTTTTAGCACTCCATTTCATATCCAAACTTCTCACTTGCCTTCATTTCCTTATAGCCCTCAAAATAGACAAAATCCTTATTTAGGATAGCGTATGGATTATCTTGAAAAAATGAGGATGGTTTTAAGTACCTAGTATGCCTTTATATCTCTATACCAAATTTCATGACTAGACCTTGAGTGGAATTCTACTTATTTCTCCATTTTCTTTCTCTAATTAGGCTTCTAGGCCTAGAAAACTAAAATTTTGCTCGATTGACCCCCCACACATGTGAAACCTCCATTAAACATTAGATTCAATTTATATACGCTGAAATAATTCTCCATGTCGAATTTTAGGTTCTAGAAATTTATATATATGGGTGGACCAAGAAATCGTTAAAACCCTAGCTTTGGATCATGTTCATGCTTAAAATGTATCTCGAGTGGTTTTCCAAGGAACTTTTAGTTAAAATGTTTTATTTTTGTTTTTTGGTGCCTAAAACATCACAAGGAAACTCAATATGCTATAATAAATCCCTATAGGAGTATTTCATAGGCATGCAATTGGTCTTCTTAGCTAGTAAAATATTGCATTTACTATTCTATGCCCAAACTATTGACTTGAAATGTATAAAAACTACCTCAAGAGACATATGGAGGTATGTGGTGGGTGTTGATATATTTGTCTAGGATTACCAAGCCTCTTTAATTAATTTGGTTCTCAACACCACCTTGAACATTCACAAACATGCTTGTAAATGAAATTTTTTGGCATATTCCATACAATGTACTCTTTAAGATCATTACAATAATTAAGATCATTAAGATCATTTTAAATAGATACTATTCCATATTAAGGCATTAAAACCATCTTTTATCTCATCAGTTATGTTAGGAGGGTTTAACATAGGTTTTAGGTGCTTACCACCTTAATGATGGTTCATAAAGCACATAGGCTTAATCCCAAAACAAATACTTTAAATTGGGATTAAGAGACACATATAACATCCCCTATGCACCTTATCTCCCATGTAAATACTCTGTACATTTCTATTTAAAAGAAGATGACCTTCAATCTCTTTTATAAGATAAAAATAGGGTTTGGTGAGACCTCCAATCTTAGGGATGATTAATATAGGTATGGGGATGAAATATTAAAAAATTCCAAGTAATTGAATTTATATCCCCTATATATCACCTCAAATTATCTTTTATCACCCTTCAACTCTTCCAAGGATTTTTGAGCCATCAAAAATCACCTCTCGGGCTAATTGACTATATGATGACCATGGATAGGGTTTGGTGAGAGAAGGACCCCTAAGAATAAAATTTTTGGTTTAAACTATCTTCATGGTGTATAAAACATTATTAACCATGTTTTTATTCACATTTATAGGTGTCAATGTGCTCAGGGTTTGATCTCATTGACCATAACAAACCTTTAAAGGTTTTAGGTGTTGTAGGTCTCTTGATCCCTCATTGTTGAGTTTTAATTTTCATCCTTCACTAAAGACTCTAATTTTAGTGAAAATATTTAACATGTTTTATACCAAATTTAAATTTATCATAACTCTCATTCACCTAGGCATTTGTATTTTTTAATTATGTCCTCAAGTAAACTTGTGGGTCCCTTCCTGGGTATCCCGACTACAGTTTGAGATTAAGCCTTCACATGTTTATTCTTTTGGCACATTGATATCTTAAAAAAATAAAAGAGAGATATAACCTATCTCATTATCACCATTATGCAATACCTTTTACCTATCATGGCATCTACAAGTTTTTTCCATCTTTGTTCCTCATAAATAGGCATGTGTATGAGAGTTTGGGCCTATATATCTCTTTAGTGGAATTAATCATATCAATGTTATTTTTATCCTCATTTATCATATATGTTTCCATTAATTTATGTATTATTTCATTCTTATACTACATCATGTTATCCTCACATACTCTTATTCATGTGACAATTGAATTTTAGCTCAAAATGAGGACCCATAGGTCTAGAAACTATAGGTCTACTTTTGATTGAATAGGTTGTTAACAACCTATTTCTTGAGTCTTTTCCACTCTATGATTCTATCAACTCATTTCCCTTCCTTTATCATTCACTCAATAGTCTATTGGACCTCCTAATAGACAATATGTAGTCTAAAACCTTTCCTAATTGTATATATAGGATTGTGGTTGAGGTCATTTCATATACAAGGATCATGTATGAAGGTTGGAGTTCATGTAGTCGCTCAGGCTATTTACACTGATTTAATGAGATTTAAAAAGGTTATATGAGTGTTTATTGGCCTACACCAATTCTATCCCTTGATTTTAAATCTTCAATATGAGGCTTATGATCCATGAATGTCCACCTACAAGTCTGTAGATTTGTGGATGGATAAAACATATCCTACTATTTTTTTGAGAGTATATTTGAATCCTACTCTCATTAAATTATAAATATAATTTATTTTATGATATCTCACATGAAGTCATTGACTTTTTCATTTCTATTTGGGTCCAAGTTTATCAATTAGGCCTAAAGGAAATTATTTATATACTACATCCTGCCTCAAAAGAGAAAGAACCATGCCACCATGGGTTGTCTACATGAAAAATAATTTTCAAAGATAATTCACATAAATTATCTAAGAATGAGATGTTTTACATGAATCATGAGGCACTTGAGAACTTTTGAGAATGACAACACTCAAAACCAACCAAAATTCTTGTAGTTGGGGTGGTGATGTTTAAACATGCTTGAGGAACTAGTTTATTTGATTAATAATATCATATATTTGTGTTATTTGATTAACCTATCATTACAATGATCACCTCACAAAATACACTTTCTTCCATCTAACTTTGAAGTGAAGAAATAGAGGCAAATCTAAACCTTGCTAGATGAACAAGACATAGTGACCTCCTTACACTCTTAATGATTGATCATAAAGTAGGGGCCACCAATATGATGAATATGGACATGTATTTTAAGGTCATTATTACCCCCTCCTATGGTAAAAATATCAGGTCCCAACTTTCTTTGTGTTTTATAGAATGAACATCCAAAATTGGCCTTCATGAGTTTACCAAAGGAGTGATGGAGGTTCTGATGAAAATTTTGGAATCTTAGGACCTATGAAATATTTTTATCCATATATATGGCCTAATTAATGTTAAGATACACTATTGAACCATTTTCACCTTCAAATGGATCTCCCAAGTCTGTACATGTGCCTATAACTACTTGTAAAGGAGTGATTCTCTCAATTTAGATATTAGACCTACAAAACTGGCATCATTTGACATTCTTAACATATATTAAAGTTATATAAATCCATAAAAATATTTTAAAAGTGTGATATATAGATATTTTATGTTTTTTAGATTTGAAAAATGTTGGAGTTATTTATATGTACTTTTGTCTTCAACTTCATTTACCTTAAACTTTGCAAAATAACCTTAATCTTTCCAAACATGTATGAAATGTTCTTGAAAGTTTATGAAGTAATGAAAATTACTTTTATAGACTAATAAGGACCTATAAAACATTTTGGATCAACCTCTTCATGTTCACTTTATGACTAGACTAGCTAAGATAAATACAAGCCATTACCTTAAAATTGTTAAATTAACCTTAAAATTTGCTAATAATAACATAGAATACCATTTTAAGACCTCATAAGGCATAGGATGGGATATTAAAAGGTTATTAATACATGAAAATAAAGTCTTTTGTGAAATTATTTTATGATAGCCAAAATTTGGCTAACAATTTTAACCATGAACATGTTTCCAAGAGGTCTAAAAGGACAGAGGAAAACATGATGAATATGATGGTATATTGCTATGATAGGGATATTTAACACAAGGGAAACAAAATTATCAAAAAAATATGGATAATAAAAGGGGATGGAGAATGAATTTGGATAAGGATAGGGGAAGGGGCATATTGTTCATAGTAATTTGACATGTTAGACATTCAAATGAGCTTTAAATTCATCGAAATAGGCTCTTAAATAGTCAATAAAATGTCTACTTCTTGAAATATAGTACCTTTAAGTTCCTAGGATACTAAAACCATTTGTAATATGTTCAGAGTTTTTAGATAATGAATGTACAATGCTGTGACAACCAAAAATTTGGCAAGGCTAGCATCCATCTTTGATAATATTTATAAATCTTTGTCCCACTGATCATGCTAAAAATTATTATCACTTTGAGTTGCACCCTTTGAGAAGGTGTTTAATGTCTCCTTGATTAATTGACAAAATAGAAACACTCCTATGCTATGGGTTACCTAAATGGTGGAGTTAATATTTAAAGAGGGAAGTCTCCCCTAATGCTACACCTAAGACTAACACTACGCCTACTCAACTATAAGGAAAAGGGAGAGAGATAAACTTAACATGAAAGCAAAAGAGGTGATGCACCAAATGCCTTTGCCACTACCACTCGTTTTTAAGTGCATAAATGAATAATAGAGCTGATTTAACACAAAATAAATCTTAATATGATCCATTTACATTAGTATTTTGTAGAGAGGATATAGATTCAATGTAAAACTAAGAGGGAAGAAAGGTATCCACTATTAATCAATGCATGAGCTAGACATGACACTAACTACAACTTCTAGTAATGAATTCAAACTAAATAAAGGTGAGAAAATGGGATAGAAAATAAGGATAACTGAATCATCACATGCTAAGATCAAACATCCATGAATAAACACTAAACATAGTTATAAAATAAGATAAACAGGTTATATATTGATTCAAATGGATTACAAAATGAGTAGGGATTCATGATACTCATGTGGAGGATGCTTTCTACTTTACCTACTAGAGTAGACATAGGAGAATAAAGAGGAAAGAGATAAGGAAGATGTTGATTAGTTTATGATGGTTTTAATTCAATCATGAGAGTAGTTAAAACATAAAATAACATGAGAAAATAGTCATGGATTTCCCTTCTACATGAATTGGCTTTGATTGATGATGACTTCATGAAAGGTGGCGTAGGGGTCTCATGGCCTTCTATGACTCATCATGTCTTATTGATATAGGAGTTATAAGTTGACACTTATCTCCATATGGTATTAACTAGCCCATCTTCTAATTATGGTCAAGTAATAGGCATGATTTCTCATAAATTGATAGTTATAATGTGCATTTATTTCTCATTTCTTTCCCTTGTAGCCTTCTATGCCATACTTGGCCTTTATTTCTCATTGATTTTATATTACATGGATGGATAAGATGTGGTTGAGGCCTATATTCTTCCACCTCCATCTTCTCTACCAATAATGGCTTCTAAACATGTTATATCTTCTTCAACACTAAAAGCTAGTCAGGTGGGATGTCTTCATGATGGGTAGATGCCTATCAACTTTGATCTATTGCATTCTCCTGAGGAAACATGGTAGTTGTTTGGGGTTTTTTGTCTTTGTTCACTTCACTCAATTGTGGGTCTTCATGACTCTTACTATTTTTAAAATTGAAAAACTTCTGACTCATCCTTCACTCATCTTTTTCTTTAAGTATTCAAAAAAATTATTTGGGCCTTTACCTTTCTTAACATTTGCCTGCAAATTTCACACAAAATTTCCAATGCAATATTCATGATAGTGAACTTCTTCTTCTTCATAAATTTTATCTTGTATTGTTTCAAAAAAAAAATCTAGAGATCTAGTCCCTCATGAAAATTTGTTTTGTAATAATTATTCTAAAAGAAGCCTTCATGAAAATTGTAGTCACAACAATTGTTCCAAAAATCTAGTCTTCACAATTTTTACCATTGTGACATTTTTTTTTTAAGTTCTTAAAAAATTGTAACACTTTTTTGAAAAATAAATACTTGAATGATTTTTGTGAAGTCTTTCAACCTTTTTCCTTGTTCATAACTTTTTCTAGAATAATCATTATAATGACCTAAGCCTTTGTCTTTTTCAAAATTACTTTTTCACAAATATTCTAATGCAAGTATTGGCACTTTTCCCAAATACCTAAAAGACTTACAAAATTCTTATGAAGTCTTTAGAATTTTTTTATACTTTCACCCAAAATCTCTGACTGATCATTTTGAAAAAATTGTGAAGACTATTCTCCTTACCAGTAAATGTGAAGACCAAATTTGAAAATATACTAAGCCTTTTGTTTTTCTAACTTATCTATTTCACTAAACTTTGACTGAACCTTGAGAAACCTATAGGTGATCTCAAAGACTTGAACTAAACTTCAAACTCTTCTCCTTGATGTTGACCAAAAATGCTCAACATTGACCTAAAACCAAGATCATCTTACAATATATAATCAATGCATATAATCATAAATTGAAATAATTTAAAATGATTGAAATTTAAAGTGTAATGTTTATGAGTACACCTATGTATCAATGCAACTACCTTGCCTTTCGATAATTTTTTTTGAAGAGATGTATCATTATAAATCATTAGAGTTATGATTAGGATGAATAAAAAATCTATAAAGTATATATATCTAAATAAACAAATAGAGAATGGATTACACATGCCCTGCATTTGAATAAAAGGTAAGTTACCACTCAATAGTTGAGATTATCTCAACTATGCAAATTAATAATACATATAACTTGATGAGCACAAGTGAACCAAGTCAACTCACACAATAAAACTATTGAGGTTTAGATGATGTAATCAAATCCAAACTATAAACTTAGATATATTTAATGATTTAATCACCTAATAATACCAAAAGTGAACCAACTATTGTAGTAGATTGGCTCAATATAGTCCATAAAATGTCCAACCTAGTGGTTGATGACAATCCATAAAAGTGTTTGAAATTTTTAATTGGTTTGATTTTAAAATATTAGGTTCACATTGCATATCACTTATTTATGTCTAATGTTAAAACTATGTATAAAAATGGTAAAAATGTATATAATTATACCACAAATGTGTATTTGAATCATATAATTATGAATTTGGGAAATTTGGAGTTTGAAAAAGTGTGGAGGACATGTTAATTATAACATTCCCCCACCATATATGGAGAAATATGAAAATTAATATGATTTTCAATGTCGAAGACATGTTTCCAAAACATGCCCCCACTGAATTTGAAACCATGACAAATGTGGATAACATGTTTTCAAAACATTCCCCCATTACAATGTGAATATGTGAAGTAATGTGGAAGTCATGCATCTATTAAATTCCCCCATTAATATACCCCCATTTTAAGGTAAGGGTACATATAAATGTGTAGTTATCTTACTACAAAAGGATAAGCTAACCATGTAAAATGTGAATGTATCATGTAAAATATATAAGGAACATGTCTAGGTAGATATATCATAGAAGCATTTAGAATGTGATCACATCAAGGCCTAAGATGCATAATATAGATCATGACAATATCTAGATAGTAATTGTACAAGATCAACAAGTGACCAAGCACACACACAAGAGAACTCAAAATTAAGTCAAAAGATAATGGTCAAAGGAGACCTTAAGTAAGGGGCATGTCCAAAAGCAACATAATTGAAGGTACATGACTTAGTCAAATGCCCTTAAAATAAATAATGACATTTTAAAGTGTCCATACAACAAGCAATTATATATTCAAATATCAAAGAGGTAAAAAAATGCTTGAGGGCCATAAATAATGGAGCATATTCAAATTCTCAAATAAGTAAAAAAATATCAATGTAAGACAATAAAATAAGTGCATGAATAAAATAATAATTAACCAAAATAAACATAACATACTATTCCATGGATCATATGTGTTAGAAATAATGTTAAGTACATATTATACCAAGTACACTACAGAAGATACAAGTATGGATAAAGGCATGTGTAATATATAAGATCAAACATGATAATGTAAAATGACCATAGAATGATATAACCTAGATGTATTGTGATCATGTATAGGTACCAAGGATATCATCAATGAGATGAATTTATATAGGTCTCCATATCATGTGTGTCATAATCATATTCTATGTAATCAATATCATTAGGATCATAATCATCAATGTAATAATTATTATATGGTAAACGTAACCTCTTAGGTTGTTCTTAAACATGTGATATACCATTTGGAATATCTATATATGAAAAAGAAACCATGCCATATAATGCTTGTGACTTGTTTGGTATGCCATTATTTATATACATGTGCACCTCATATGTTAATATATTATGAAAATATTGAGATACATGGTTTTCATTATTGTTATTTGTATTTGGTTATGTATTATGAAAGTATCACCATTTTCATAAACATTTAGAATTGTGTCCTCTTATTGTTCAATATTGACCAACCAAGTGAGTTCACATTGTTTATTTTTTGGTGGTTGTAGTATCATTATTTCATTTGGTAATTTTATATCATTTAAAAATTTTGGAACCTTTGGTAATGGTATTTATAACTATTTTTTCTCTAATTTATCCTATGGTACCCATATTTTCTGTTTTAAAACTTTTGCTTTAGGAGATGTACTTAGAATGTGATTTTTTTTCTTGGTTGATGTAGCAATGATATGATCACCACTACTGTTGTAACTTTGTATTTTGTTCTTTACTTAAAAAAATAATATATATGATTCTCATGCATTATATGATATGAAAAATATTATTTGGATCACCTTATAGGATGTGGAGGAGTAATTTGATCACTTTATCTTTAATAATTTCTCTTATATTTTGCTAGGACTCTTAGTAGCATTTTTGCTCAATTTGTTGAATCACTTGTTTTAAATGTTTTTTGATATAGCATTGATTTTAATGTGAAACCTTGTTTGGCACAACATTGGTAGATGTGGATGCAAAGACATGATTAATACTATAATGTGTTAGATTCTGTAGGTATTTAATCTGATTTTACAACAATGTGATCTTTAAACTAAAATAATTTTCCACTCTTATATTAAATTTATCATAAGGTTGAATTCATATTTTAAGGCTTCACAAGCACAAACCTTAGTTGATTTCAGTTTAATATGCATACATATATTATATACGGATTTAGGAAGGGTTTGTTTGTTACCTTTTCTAGGTGTTATTGAATGGACCACGTTACCCCTTGAAGAAGTAATATCATGGACCTATTTGGATGAATGGTACCTATCATCATCCTTAGGGTTAAAAAATGGAAGAGACTCCACTTTGTTCATTTAAAATATTTTAAATACCAACATGAGGATATGATAGGAGAGACATATAAATTCTTAGGAGAGATACATTTTGTTGATGCATTCTTTATATTTTGAAATGAAACTAATTTTTGAAACAAATTTTAGCCAATTATAAATTAAAAAATAACATGTTTATAAATCACCTTAAAAGATTTTACATTTGTATATACTAGTTCACCAAATGTCTAACCCTATGTTTTAGAATAAGGATCCAATGGGGTTAGGGTTAATAATATAGAAATAAATAAGCACAAGGGTGATAAATAGTTCTCTATTATACTAATTAATTTAAAAACTTAGTTAAAACATATACTAAATTTATTTTACTGAGTATTATAAAATTTAAAGTACAACTATGATAAACATTAAAATTATAATGAAATCAAGATAGTTGATTATGATGCTAATGTGCATTTACATTTGGAATAGGTAGGAATCAGAATGAAAAATGAATCTAGATCGATTGTCAAATTCTATAAATTTGTCTTCTATAGCCTCCAACACTTACATCAAACTCATATTATTACATTAATGCTTTTTTATAATGTGGATGTAGGTGTCGTATATGAAGTACTTGCTAGATCTAGATGTGACCATCTAGAATATTCTAGGTTCTATGTCACCTTCACTCTAGTGTGATTTTATATTAATCATGGGTTGTCACTCCTTATCAAATAACAAAATACTAGTTCTTCATATTTATAGTTGTGAAAAAAATGGGTTAGTGGCAACACAATATCGAGCTACCCATAAGACCCCTCTATCAATGAGCAATATCTACATATCAAATACTTTAAACAAGGTCTTAAAATTATGTAGTTCTCCCCTATGTGTTGGTTTGTGTGTGTATATGGGTACAATATATGAGAAGAAAGTAAAATAATGACCTAGATTGTAACTTAGAAAATGTGTATCATGGGATGCTCCTTTAGTAATTCAAACATGTATATGTATTTTACCTATGAATAATATGGAAATATGAGAGAATAGGGAATTTTTTATCACTCGAATAATTTTTTAGCATTGATTTGTGAGCAATTGTGAGATTTTTAGGTTAGTGTTATTGGAACACAACTAGATACTGAGAGGGGGGTGAATCAGTATATCAACTAAAACTAGTTCTTTAAATACTTTTAATGTAGATTAAAATATATATGTAGATTAAATCAAATATGCAAAGATCACACACACACACACACACACACACACACACACACACACACACACACACACACACACACACACACACACACACACACACACACACACACACACACACACACACACAAATACACATGACACCAGATGTATACGTGGGAAACCCATTCAGAAAAAACATGGTGAGAATAGCTACTATAATCTATTGTTCTAGTCTTACCTCATGGTCAAAACTTAATTGGCTACACATTTAAGGGCACAAACCTAAGGAGACACCAATCCCTAATTTAAGATCTTCAACTCTAAGGAAGTACACATTCCCTAATTTAAGCACCAAATTAGCTTATCTGATGGTACCTACCTATCAAATTTTTTTATGGAGCTTCAAATCCATATTAAAACATATATTCTTAAATGAATCCAATCCTTTTATTCTCTATTATAGGTTTGATTTGTAACCACTCATTCTCTACACATTCTCTTCTCTTCTCTCTACTTCTGTGTCTAGATATATCTTGATTAACATACTTCATCTCTCTATCACTCTACTCCTTTATGTCTCTATATTTTCTATTTGACACAATTTAAAATAACTCCATCCACATCTGTATGTATCCTATATGTTGTATATATAAGTAATTCATGTAGGGTTCCATATCTTCTCTATGTTCACACTAGTTTACTAACACATCACACTTTATTCTAGAGTCAATTCATTATTACTTGAACTAAAAGTTTCTTGCATCTTGAATTCATGCATCACCACTATTATTCCTAGTCTCATTACTATCTATAACACTTTCTAGACTCTAGTTTTGATGCACATGCACATTTACATAGATTTGATCAGTTACATCAATTAATCTCATTATTTGTGTCATGATTCATGGATTAACTACATGTTCCTACATCTAACCATTATATCAAACATTTTTTTAAATATCAATCAATAATATTATGTTTGGTACCATGATCTAATGGTCTTTTTAAAAATGGCTCAACTTTGAAATTTATCTATTTGATCAATCTCTTTTAGACTTACACACACCATTAGATCCTTATATGCTTCCAAACTTTAAATATTCAAGTTTAAAACATTTCCATTAGATCATTTGATCTGAGCTCCCACATTCCATTGGATCTCCAAATATACATGATAATTATTTTTGTCTAGTCACTAAATTTTGAGTTCTTTATCCCATTGGGTTCACTCACTGTCAGATCTTATGACAAGATTGATCTTTATCTCTAGAGAATGTGACACTTGGAATTAGTGCATGACTTCTACACATTTTTATAATTTTTAATTATTGAGACACTTGTAAATACTACATTTCTCATTGAATTATTAACTTTGAAATGCATCTTAGATTTACTGATCAATACTCTTTAATTATGACACTTGTCATTGGCATGTTTAATCAGAGTGCCTTTGACAAATAAAATTTGATGCATATCATTATATATTAAAACTCTAATTAAGCACTACCCATTAATCAAGATAAGACAAATATTAAGTCTAAGACTTAGGAAATATTAAGTCCTTTGATCACTGCTCGATCTAGTAATTACTAGGTACAGGAGGCTAATTTTACAATGATGACAAGGACTTAAGTTAATAGGTCCCACTTATAACCAATAAACATCAAAATATAACATTCCTATTGATTCCATGACTTAAAACCTTAGGGTTTAAATGAGAAAACTTATTCAATCCAAGATTAAAGATAATTCAATTCTGAGCTCATTCCTTCTCATTTGAACTTGATGACTATATATTCAAGATGCTCTTGAAAAACCCATAACATATCTTCTATCTATTTCCTTCAAAAATGTCCATAAGTGGTCTTTGTAAAATCATGAAAACTTTTCAAGACCTTGTGAAAATTTTATCCAATTATGGAGACCATTTTAATATAATTGGAAGGCTAACTTTTCACCTACATAACTCTCATTGTGCTTAGTCACATGACCTGTAATTTAGCACATAAGATCCTCTTACATAGGAGATTTCATATGTATATCCAATTTTTCTTGAAGCTTTAATATGTGAAATATATGGAATCATAAATGTGCCTCCTTAGTTTTATCTTTTAATCTATAAATTTGACTATGTTTGAGAATATTGTCAAAATGCCTAGGAGCCCAACTTTGCTCAAGCATATCTTTAATCGCACTACATCATGTGACCTAAGATTCAATGCATAAAAACTAGGCAAAAAAATGAATAAACCCATATGATAATTTTGTCCTAAAACCTCCATGTGTATAAATTATTATGTCATCAACATTCTTACTTGGATTTATTTAGCCCTTTTGCAAATTTGGCAAAGTATAAAAACTTAGTGATTTTTATCTGAGTAGCCAACTTTGCATCCCCATATCCTCTAACGTAATTCATCACATGACTTCAAATTTGGCACATAAAAACTAGGGATTAATATTATCATAACTATATGACCAGCTTCCCTAGACCCATCCACATGTGGTAATGGTGATGTTAACAAACTACCTTCTCATATTTTCCTATCATAGACCCAAAATGTCTAGATTAATAATATGAAGAACTATATGAATTCCACTCATGAACATAAGCATTCCAATCATCCTTAACCTTTTATAGGATCCATTACATAGCCTCAAATTATAATACTCAGTCTTGATTATCAATGACATGCTCATAATGTCCCTTTTGACATCAATGACAATCATATTTCAAACAATCTCCCCCTTTATCATTGATGGAAAACTAAATGATTTGATATTCTAATATTGTGAATTTTCTCTAGAATTACTTGTATTAAAATATAATGAGTATGAAATAAATATATTCATTCCAGACTTGCTTCCCCTTAGTCAATGACATATTTGCCTAATACTCAACTTGGGCACTTGCTCTACTTCTTTGACAATTGCACTTTTTTCCAAACTTTTGCAAAGATAATTTGATCTTCTTTTCCCCATTTTTTCATCAATGGCAAAGGTAATCTCTATAATTTTTTTTCAAAATATTTCTCCCCTTTTATTATATAAAGGAGTTTATCCAAGAATCTACAATGATCAACTCATTAGAACTTTGTAAAAGTATGCATACCTAAGTTACCTTTTCTTTCTTCTTCCATGGATTAATAAATCTTGTATGAGACTCCCCCTAGACTCATGCCCTATCACTATGATCTATTGATGTGATGTAGGAGCCACCAGTCCCAAATTATGTCTCAGATACATAAATTTTTCCTTGGGAAGAGGTTTGGTTAATATGTCTACAATCTAATCTTGAGTTAGCACATACTCCATTGTGACTTCTTGATTTTCAACCTTATATCTTAAGAAGTGATACTTAATTTATATGTTCTTGGTTATATAATTCATCACTATATTTTTTGATATATTAATAACACTTGAATTATCACAAAGAATAGATATGGTGACTTGTACTCTACCTTGATGTCTTTTAGTGTTTGCTTCATCCACAAGACTTGAGTGTAACATGCCACTACTACCACATACTATACTTCTATTGTAGAAAGAGTCACTATATCATAATTTTGGATTATACATGAAAAAATTCTATTTACAAGGAAAAATACACCATCACTAGTGCTTCTTCTATCATCCACACTTCCTGCCCAATCAACATATGTATAACCTATCAAAGTGAAATATTCACTTGTTGGATACCATAGGCCATAATAAATTGTGACATTGATGTATTTGAAGATCCTTGTCACTAGATTAATATTTTATTCTTTATGAGAAACATAAAATCTAGTAACCATTCACACTTCTTACATGATATATAGTCTTGATGCCATTAGGTATAACAAACTACCTACATTGATCTATATATAGTTTGATTCACATCAAGGTACTCATCCTCTCTTCTCAACGTGCATCTATTTATCATTAGAGTACTATTTGGTTTGATATCCTCCATTCCAAACTTCTTGAGCATTTCCATTGCATACTTGGTTTGGGATATGAATATCCCTTCATCAGTTTATCTTATTTGTATACCAAGGAAAAAAGAAAGTTCTCCAAGAATAGAAATATCAAACTTAATTTGAATTTGTGTAGTAAATAATTTGAACATTTTATTATTGCTACCACCAAAGATGATGTCATATACATAAACAAAAATAATCAACTTAATCTCACCTTCTGATTTGAATTACAAATTGTTATTTGCACACCCTTAGTTGAAACCTTATTATTGTGGGTATTGGTCCAATCTTGAATACCATGCCCCAGGTGCTTATTTTAGACCATAAAGTGCTTTCTTTAGTCTAAATGCATAATTTTATTATTTTGATAACTAAAAGCCTTTAGGTTTTTCTATGTAAACTTCTACTTCTAGGTTCCCATTCAAGAAAGCAAACTTGACATCCATTTGATAGGCTTTGAATTTCTTGTAAACAAAGAATGCTAGGAACATTCTTATAGCTTCCAATCTAGTAACTAGAACAAATGTTTCATCAAAGTCTATGCCCTCAACTTGTGCATATCCTTTACACACCAATGTTTCTTTATTTCTTATGACAACTCCATCCTCATTGAGCTTATTTCTAAAGACCCACTTTATACCTATCACATTCTTGTTTGAAGGTCTTGGAACTAATTGCCAAGTTTTGTTCTTTTCAATTTGGCTTAGTTATTTTTCCATATATTTTAGGAAATTATCATCCTTATTGGATTCAACATATCTCTTAGGCTCAATTTCAAACATTAGAGAAAAACTTACTTGCTCCTTACTCATTACAGCTCTTCTCTTTGTCTGAACTCCTTCATTCTTATTTCCAATTATCTGCTCTTTAAGATGATACTTTTAAACAAATATTGGAGGTTCATTTTCATTCATTTCCTTAGCCTCTTCATTATTTTCTTCTTCTTCAAGATCTGATTCTTCAATATTGATTTAATTGTTAGGTTCAACATATTTTAATATTTATTCAACCTTGACATTTATGCTCTTTAAAATATTATGTATCCTTTTATTGTAACATACATAGGCTTTTATTAGAGTGGAGTAACCAAGAAATATTCCTTCATCACATCTTAATTCAAATATTTCTAATTTTTCTAATTTTCTCCTGATGTAGCACTTGCTTCCAAACACTTTGAAGTACTTAACGAAGGTAGGATTTCCATACCATAACTCATAGGGTGTTTTATCACTATTCACCCTCAGTTAAACTCTATCCAAGATGTATATTACTATTTGGATTGCTTTTTTGTAGTATCCATTAGGTAATTTGGCTTCTTTTATCATTTTTTGGACCATATCCTTAACTATCACGTTCTTTCTCTCAACAACTCCTTTCTATTGTGGAGCCCTTGTTGTAGAGTAATGCCTTTTGATCACATGCCTCTCAAAATAATCTATGAGGTCATTTGAGGTGAATTATCCACCTTTATTAGATCTTAAGCAATTGATTTTCCATCTAACCTCATTCTCCACTATGGCCCTAAAGTTCTTAAATCTCTCAAATACCTAAGACTTGTCATTCAAAAAGGTTACCCATGCCATTATTGAGTAATCATCTACAAATAACATGACTTATCTTTCTCCTTTAGATCCTTTTGTCTTAGTAGGACCATAAGATTAGTATGAACTAACTCTAAAGGCTTTGTAGTTGTATAATTTTTTTTTTGAAATTTGACCCTTGTCTACTTGCCTAGTTAACATTCCTTAAAATTAGTATTTTTAGGATTGGTTATCTTTGGTATGTGTCCAACACACTTATTTGAGTTTACTTTGACTATATTATCAAATTTGACATGACCCATTCTTATATGCCATAACCAATTATCATCAATCTTTCCTATCAGGGAGCTATTACCATTCACTTCAATAAGATTATAGATAATTATTTCAATCATTTTTCCTTTTGTAACTAATATTTTAGATCTCTTTAACTTGTAGCCTTATACATAAAATTTTACCTCATATCCATTGTCACACATTTGGCTGATGCTTAATAGATTATGATTCAATCCTTCAACATAAAGGACATCATGTGTAGGCAATTTTCTATTTATGTTTAATTTTTTTTTTGCCTTTAATCTTTACTATAGTGTTATCTCCTAAGTTGATATATCCTTCCTTAAATTTTATCAATTTGATAAACTTACTCTTATCACCAGTCATATGCTTTGAGAAACCATTATC
Organism: Torreya grandis; assembly: GCA_037957365.1. Taxonomy (NCBI): domain Eukaryota; kingdom Viridiplantae; phylum Streptophyta; class Pinopsida; order Cupressales; family Taxaceae; genus Torreya; species Torreya grandis. The sequence goes on along the minus strand of JARHVA010000385.1, from coordinate 4,394,155 downwards.
TATCACCCACAAATTTTTCTCCTTGGAATGAAGTGTAGTTTGAGAAATCATAGATTAATTTTTGACTTTCCACACTTCCTTGGGTTTCTTATTTGACTTATTTTTTCCCCTTTTGGAGACATGTGATCCTTTGTTCACACTGGGAGGCATGCCTTTATTTACACTATGTACCTTTGATCTTACAAAGCTAGTTCTACATTGTTTAGATATATGACCAAAATTATTTTAATTATATCATATTACATTTATATCTAACAAAGGAGAAAATTAATTTCTACGTTAAAAAAGTGTTCTCCTTTTAGGTAAAACTCTAAAATCAATAGCCCTATGACCAAATTTATTACAAGTATAAAAATAACCATAGAAAGATGATGAATACCTATTCATAGCATTTTTTTGTATGAGATGAGGAGATCTTCTCAAGACTAGCTTGTTTAAGTCTCTCACCTTTATATAACCATCTGCATCAGCTACCTTTGTCTTATACATCTTCCTTGAGTTTTCAGAGATTGATTCATTATCATTACTTTCTTCTAGATTATTTTCATCTTTCCTCTCATTAGTAGTGCTTGTATCTTTCTTTATATCCTTTCAATATTTATCTTTCTTTACTCCTGATTCTCCTTTTACTTTGAAGTTATCATATAGGCTAATATATGTACTAGTTATGAAACTTTTTGGTTTTTCATAACCAAGACCTAATCTCTCTTTTGATAGATTTTGAGAGTTGATTAACTCATCAAAAATGTCTGAACCTCCTTTTAGTTTCAGACTTTTGTCTATTTATACTTTAACCTTTTCAATTTCTTTTTTAAAAAGTAATATTTTTGCTTCTAGATTCATAAATTCATTAGATTTAGATTGTAGTTCAAGTTTGACTACATCTTCTATTTTTTTGGCCTCTACAACTTGTGTCTTTAGTCTCACTACCATCTGATTAAATCTTTCAAGACTTTTGGATAGTTTTTCAAAAAAAGTTGTTCAAGTTTATTCTACTTTGAGTTCTCTTTTCTCATCTTGTCAATCTCATCTAGAGCACATATGAGTTCACACTCTAGATCTACTTCTCCTTCCTCTTCTTCATCAGAGCCTTCAACTTCTTCTTTTTCTAGATCTATAGAAGCTGATCCTAATGCCATGAATGGGGATTCATTTCCCTCAACCACAAAGGTAAAATCATGATCATAATCTAATCTATTACAATCATCTAATTAATCACTATCTTCTCTTATATACAAGCCCTTCTTGTTTTTAAAGAAGTTCTTCTTTTGGAATAGTGGGGATTCATCTTTTTATGATTATCTTCTTGCATAGAGTTATTATTTTTATTATGAGGTCATTTAGTAGGAAAATGTCCTACTTTACCATAGTTAAAGCAGTTAAAGGGTAAATTACCTTTGTAATTTCTGGACCCTCTTTTTAATATTATAATAACTATGGCTTCTTTTTTATCAATCTCCTCAAATCCAGATGTAGGTTATTATACCTTTACTAGTTTAGATACTTTGAATGTAGCTTATTTCTTGACGGTGTCTGCTTCTCCCATTCTCATTTCATAGGTAGTCGAGGTTCCATACAACTCATCAATAGTGAGTTTATCTATATCTCTTGCTTCCTCTATTACAAATATTTTTATTCATACATTGATGGTAGAGATCTTAGGACCTTATTTCTAATGACTAATTCTTTCATATATTCTCCAAGGCCTTTGATTTCATTGACTATTTCATCCACTATTAGGAGATAGTTTGTAATTTTCTCTTCCTCATTCATTTTAAGGCTTTCAAACTTGCCTTTGTAAGTTTGTAGCTTGGCCTACTTTAACTTGTCATCTCCTTCATAAATGCTCTTTAGTTTGTCCTAGATATCTTGTAAATTTTGAAAATGCATCACTTTGACAAACTCTAAATTGGACAATCCACATAGAATAGAATTCTTAGCCTTAGCATTTCTCTCATATGCCTTCTTTGAAGCTTGATCAGTAGGAGTTGTATCAGGGGTTGTATATACATTTAACATAGATATCCATACATCAAACCCTAATGAGGATAAATAATATTCCATTATTATTCAATAAAATACATAGTTTGATCCATCAAATAGAGGTGCTTTGTCTAATGAAGATCCTTCTTGACTAGCCATTTGTGTTCACCATTCCAAGATCTACCTGAGCTGATTAAGCTTCTTCTAAGGAACTAGGGATCTAATACCAAGTATTGGAACACAACTAGATACTGAGAGGGGGGTGAATCATTATATCAACTAAAACTATTTTTTAAAATATTTTTAATGCAAATTAAAAGATATATACAGATCATATCAAATATGTAGATATCACACACACACACATACACATGACACTAGATTTATACATGGAAAATGCATTAGAAAAATCCATGGTAAGAATAGATACTAGAATTTACTATTCTTATCCAACCTCATAGTCAAAACCTTTTCTAGTTACACATTTAAGGGCACTAACCCTAAGGAGGCACTAATCCCCTAATTTAAGAGCTTCAACTGTAAGGAAGCACCCACTCCCTAATATGAGAACTAACTTAGATTATCTGATGGCACCTACCTATGAGATTATTTGATGGAGCTACAATTCTAAATTATATAATAGATTCATAAATGAATATAATCTTTTTATTTTATATTATAGGTCTAATATATAACTACTCATTCCTTACACATTCTCTTCTCTTCTCTTCTCTCTATGTTTGTGTCTAGATATATCTTAATTGACCCACTTCATATCTATCTCACCCTACTCCTTTGTGTCTCTATATTTTATATTTGACATAATTTAAAATAACTCCAGCCACATCTACCTATATCCTAGATGTCATATATATAAATAATTGATCTAGGGTTGTGTATATTCTCTATGTTCACACTAGTTTACTAACACATCATGCTATGTTCTAGACTCATTTCATTCTTACTTGAACAAAAGGTTTCCCATATCTTGAATTCATGCATCACCACCATGATTCGTAGTCTCATTACTATCTATATTATTTTCTAGTCTCTAGTTCTGATGCACATACACATTTACATAGATTTGATCAGTTACATCAATCAATCTCATTGTCTCTATCATGATTTATGGCTTACCTGCATGTTATTATGTCTGACCATTAGAATGGACATATCTTTAAATATATGTCATTGATCTTATGTTTGGTGCCATGATCTAATGGTATTTATTTAAATGTATCAACTTTAAAATGTTTGTTTGATCATCTTTGTCAGACTTACTCACTCCATTAGATCCTTATACATTTCCAAACTTTAACTCTTCAAGTTTAAAATGCATCTGTTAGATCATTTGATCTAAGATCTCATGTTCCATTACATCTCTAAATATTCATGATCTTTACTTCTATCTAGACATTAAATATTTATCTCTTTATCCCATTGGGTTAACTTGCTCCATTGGATCTCTTTTGAATGATCATCCACTCATTTTCAAATCTTCTAAAAAGTTCAATATTTATTTCTACTTAGCTCTCAAGAATGTGACACTCGTCATTAGTGCATGCCTTATACACATTGTTATTAGTTATTATTATTGAGACACTTGGAAATACCACATTGCTCATTGACTTATTGACTTTGAACTACATCATAGATTTAATGATCAATGCTCTATGATTATGACACTTGTCATTGATGCATTTACTCAGAGGTGCCTTTGATAAATTGAATTCATTGTGCATCATTGGATCTTTATTCTCTAATTAAGTGCTATCTATTGATTAGGTTGGGACAAATATTAAGCCTAAGACTTAGGAAATATTAATTCCTTTGATCAATGCTTGCACTAGTAATTTCTAGGTATAAGGGGCTAGTTTTACAATGATGTTAAGGACTTAAGTTATAAATTAAGTTAGTGGGTCTCAGATATATCTAGTCAACATCAAAACATAACATGCCTATTGATGCCATGAATTAAACCCTTAGGGTTTAGCTAAAAAACCGTATTTAGTCTGAGCACAAAGAGAATTTGATTTTGAGCTCATTCATTCTCATTTGAACCTATGGACCATATATTTAAGATGATCTTGAAAAACTGATAACATATCTTCTATATGTTTCCTGTAAAAATATCCATAAATGGTCTTTTTAAAAGTATGAAAACTTTGTAGGACCTTGTGAAAATTTTGTTTATGTATGGAGACCATTTCAATATTCCTGGAAGGATAAATTTGTACCTACATAGCTCTTGTTGTGCTTAGTTGCATGACCTAAAATATAGTACATAAGATCCTCTTACATAGGATATTCCATCCATATATCCATTTTCTCTTGAATCCCTTATATGTGCATGATATTTCATCATTAAAGTGCCTACTTAGATTTATCTTGTAACCTAAAAAATTGACTAAGTTTTTCATAACACTATCAAAATCCCTAGGAGCCCAACTTTACTCAAACATATCTTTTATCGTGCTACATCATGTGACCAAGATTCAGTGCATAGAAACTAGGCAAAAATATAAACAAACCCATATGATCATTTTATGCTAAAACCTCCATGTGTATAAATGTTAACCTCATTAATATGATTACTTGGCTCTATTTAGCCCTTTTGAAAATTTGGATAAGTATATAAACTTAGTGATTTTTGTCTGAGTAGCCAACTTTTCATCCCCATATCTTATACCATAATTCATTGCATGACTTCAAATTTGACACATAATAACTGCAGGATAATTTTATCACAACCATATGACCAACTTCCCTAGACTCATCCACATGTGGTAATGGTGATGTTAGCAAACTATCTTCTCATATTTTCCTATCATAGAGCCAAAATGTTTAAATGATCAATATGAATAACCGTATGAATTTCACTCATGAACATAAGAATTCCAATCATCTTTTACCTTTCTACTTATAATCTTAGTTATATACCTATATACTCTAATGGGAACCGTATGATGACACAAGACTTATAAGTATCAACATAAAACTATTCAAAATAAGAGATATAGTCCAATGGGAACAAGATAGAGTAGATTTGAGATTTTTATAAGTATAAAGGTCTATAACTGAGATTAACATCTAAGCTCTTGAGTTTTTCAAGTATATAAAATTGAGGTACTACATTATCGATAAATGTCATCTACATTCCCCCTCCCTTTAATCTAGTAATGAAATTACTATTTTAAAGGAAAAGAATGTGTACTTGGGTGTGTATAATACACATTGTATTTACATTCACCCAACTTGACTATTTCACTAGTGACTAACCTACAACTAAAAGCATGTTACAATATATAACTAGTGCTTATAATTTGGGATTAAAAATACTTGAAATAAATTTAAATTGAAAGAACAAGGTTTAAGAGTAGACTTATGTGTTGATGTACCTACCTTGCCTATTGGTAAGTTAATTTAAAAAATATGTATCATTGTAAGGATTTGAAATTGAGATTAGGAAAAATATAGATAAATATTGAAAGTGAATACATCAAGGAGATAGAGAGACAGACAAAGAGATTGGAAGGCACAGACCCCCAACTTTGGATCAAAAGGGAGCTTCCACCCATTAGTTGAGATTATCTCAACCATGTAACCCAATGATACTTATAAACTAGTGAGTGTGAGCAAAAAAGACACCCACACTATCAAACTAGCGAGTCTAGATGTTACTATCAAGTCCAATATGAAAATTTTAAAATATTGAGTGATTTTATCACATCAACCATACCAAAAGGTGAATGAAATACTATAGTAGATTGTCTCAATATAGTTTGTAAAATTCTAACTAGTGAGTGATGATAGTTCCCTATAATGTTCTAAACTATGAAATTGATTTGGATTTTGAAATATTAAGCATACATTACATAACATATGCACCTTAAATATGTCTCATTTTTAAACTATGTATAACAATGCTACCAACATATATAATTCTATTTGAATTTGAGTCATATAACTATATGTTTTGGCCCATTCAAAAAACTATGTGTGGATAAAATGATTCCAAAGCATTACTCCACTATATATGGATAAATTTTAAAATTGTGTATGTGTGGAATCCATGACCATACTACATGACCCCATTGAATCTTATAAATGATACAAGTATCACATATAAAATAAGTGTGGAGATCATGCTTCCAAATTATGCTCCCACTAAATCTTAAAATTGTGCCAAGTGTGGAGAACATGCCTTCATGACATACACACACTAATATTCCCCACTTTGAGGTGAGGTAAATATAGTAATTGGTAGTTGCCTTACCTCAAAAGGATATTATACTTGTATAATCTATGAATGTAACCATGCATTATATAGAAGGAACATGTCTATGTAGACATAGCATCAAAGCACACAAAATCAATGTGATCACTTTAAGGAATAATATGTATGATAAATATAATGTTAATGTATAGATATTAATAGTATAAGATCAAAAAAAAAATCAAGAACACACTCAAGATCACTCAAAATCAATTCAAAAGGCAATGGTCCAAGGAGACTACAAAGAAGGGGACTGTTAAAATACCACACAATCGAAGGGACAAGCCTTAGGAAAATGTCCATAAAAGAAAGGATGACATATTAAAATATCCATATAATAAATAATGACATATGAAAATGTCAATAAAATTATACAGATGAACATGGGCCACAAGTAAAGGAGCATGTTCAAATTATTGAATATGGAATACAATATCAAGGAAAGACACCCAAGGAAGCACATAAAGTAAAGTATAAAAAACCATCATAAACATGACATATTAGCCCATGGATGAAATGTGTTATGAAAAAAGGTCAAGTGTATAACATATAAATTACCCTATGTAAAATATAATCATGTATAAAGGCATGTGTAAGTACATTTATAAGCTCATACATGATAATGAAATGTGATCATCAAATCATAAAACTTGTGTGTATCAAGATCAAAGAAGTGGATGCCCCCAATATCCTTATGACATTAGTAGAGGGAAAACCTAACATATAAAATAAGAATAGATCATGTGTTTGTGTATGCATTTATCACACTCAAATATAAGTGTGCCACACATGTGTGTATGTAGAAGTAACTAAATATTCCATCCATCAACATGGAACTAATACATAGATGTCAATGAGCCAATAAAACATGTAGGTGTTGGAAGTGTTTTTGGATTTTTAAATGTTTTTTATTTTTTTGGTATTTTGGAATGTTTGAAAAGACTAATTAAGGAATTCCTCATAATCAAATGGTGTAGGACCACCGAGAAAAATTCTCAAGATTTTTTTATACCGATGCATTACCACCAATTTAATGTTCTTATCTAATGGTTTACATAAATCCAATGGTGTAGACAAATAATAATGGCCATAATGATATATGAAAATTTGTGTATCCATATTAAGAAAATTAATACACATGTTTGTAGTATCTAGTTTAGCATTCCACTAAGCTAGCCATTTTTTTCCAAACTTTAATTTCAATTATGGTTCATGATCTAATATCCATATTTTCCATAAGTGGGCCACTTGTAATAGGTAACTGTATGTATCCTTGAGATTTTATAATTAATGGAGACTATGTTAGTTCATTTGTAGAATGTCCCAATTATATGAGAAAAGTGATACCACAAGTTGTATCCCACTTGTTATCAAATTAGATATGGTGGAAATATACCCCATCAATATTAGAATTAATGGTTAAATCCTCATGATTTGGTCACTTTGAGAGAGTTATTTTCTGAAAGATAAGAGGGATTTTTCCTTTTCCTCATGTCAGACACAATGTATATGAATCCTTCATTTTTATATTTTTTAATTTGGTTATTCAATACCTCACATTGATTGGTATGATGGCCACTAATATGATGATATTTAAAGTATGACATCATGTATTCTATGGGTAAAAGTCTATTACATGATTTTTGCCTAGTATAAGGTAAATAAATCATTATGTGCTCAATTATTATAAATAAACTGGTATCTATTGTATATTTATATGTTGTGATTTGTAAAATTTGATGTGAACTCTTTTGAGAAGATTCCACATTGTTCACATGATGAATTTAAATTTGACCCTTGTAAGCTTGAATTAGTGTTTTTATCCAAGAGGGATGTATGGAATAATAAGCATTTACATGCATGTCAGATATTTTTATTTTTCCATTATCTAGATTCAATTTTATATTTTATGCAAGTGGTTTTAGCTTATACGTAATATGACCTTTAGGTTCAAATTGGAAATGTGGTAGGTGATCAATTAGATCAAATTTGAAGTTTCACATTTTCTCATATATTATATCATAGGTTGTATCATCATCAATTTCATAATAATATGAAACATGTACATATTTTTGCTCATTATTAACTAATAAAGGAAGCTAAAATGTTGGGGGATCTTTTAGTTTTACTATCTCTCTTGGTAATTATTATTTATATTTATAAATATTTGTGTACCTAAGAGTTTATTACCTTATTTACATATGAAAACAAAGGATCCATTATACTTGACTCTCCTATTTCATAAGTATGTATGTGCTTAAGAAGAATGGATTTTTTAGGTAGTACCATTATAGGGATGCTTTTAGTTTTAGAATGTACCATTTTAAAATTTTTGAAAGGTTCATCATAGGCATGAATAATAAGGTCCACTCATGTAAAAATTTTACACATCAATGAATTCTAGATGGGATATATTTCTTTAAATTCATCTAAGGTCTACCCAAAAGTAAATTATAATTTAAGGAGTAAACATGACCTGAAAAATAGTTGAAATTATTTTTGGTCCTACAGTCACATCCAATGTAACTTGACGAACCAAAGGGCTATGTGAATTGGAAAACCCTTTAATGTGTATAAGTGTGTTTTGAATAAGTTTTGTGTTAATAGCCATGGTTTTTATAAATTGTATACTACAATGTTTTAGGACTGATCCATTATCAATGAGCACTCTTTTGATACTTTTACTTTGTATTGTCAGTTGTATGAACATAGGCAAATTCTAGTCAGTAATATCTTTCAATGATAAATATGTTGGATCAAAGGTGATGAGTTTTTTTTATTGTTATTGAGATATTTCATATTATCCACAAAATAAGTATGCTCAATATCACTTGGAAATTGTGTCTCATGTAATGCCTCATATAGGATATCCTTATGGATATTAAATTGTTGTAGGAGCTCAAGGATTAATTTTTTTACATGTGTATTACTCAATTGGTTCATAATGTCATATCCCTTAGATTTTATTTCAAGATTAGGTTTATGAGTCTCCAAATATATATTAATAGGTGGAGGAATAGGTTGAGAAACACTACCTTTTCAAGTAGTAAGAACATATATTTCTAAATCTAAAATAAAGTATTGATGAATAATGGGTACGAGATGGTAGTTGTCATCCAAATAAGACTTAGGTAGAATGAATGGTGGTGCCTAGATACTAGATATATGTCATTTTAAAAATAATTTTGAAGAGATATCAAGTGTTTTTTTAAGAACAAGAAGGATCATGTATGAATGCATGTTTTGAATTCCTTATAGATTAGATAGTTTGAACTAGGAAACTAATTTAGAAAACCATATAAAATAGAATGTATTATAACATGAAATAATTCATAGATATTTCCATGGAAAACATGATTTAAAGATTATATTAATAAGGTATCAATATCTAAAAAACTAGAAATCCCTAATTAACCTAGGGTTTGATGTTCAAAATTGAGTTCATCAAATGTTTAACCTTAAATTACATATGAGGATATCTTACCTTGGAGGTATAATATGGTTAAGAATATATAAATCACTATGTACATGGATGATAATAAGATATACAATACGACAATTAAATTATAAACTTAGATATAAACATACACTTAATTTATTATGCAGAGTATAGACTAAATATATAAAATACAACTAAGTAATACATTACAATGACAAAGAATTAATATAATTATCTACTTATGGTTCTAAAATAGTGATGGATATATAATAAGGATAAATTAGTTGAAGGAGATTCAAGAATAGTTATTTGATTCTATATCTAATGCTTTTGGATATCTAGACACTATGCCTGCTTGGGACAGTTGTGTCAATGTTACTATCTAGGTTTGATGCATGTGTCATATATGAAATACTTATTGAAAAATGATGTGAACACCTGAATAGTTATATATTTGAATTTTACTTCACTATAGTACATTTATATCTAGTTCATGGAATATTTATCATCATAAAATGTCAAAACCCTAGTTCTTCATCTTCAGAGTGACCTTGGGTAAAAATGGGTTAGTGGGCACATGATTTCAAGCTAACCCCAAAGACCCATCTATCAATGAATGTTTCTTATATATTCAATACTCTAAATAAGTCCTTAGACTAATTTAGTTCTCCCTTATGTGTTGGATTCTATGTAAATCATTTAATATTTGCAAAGAAAGTACAAGTGACCTAACTTATAACTTGGTAAATTGATCTCTTGGACTATTCCTTTAGTAATTCAAACATGTAGATGTGTTGTACCTATGAATGGTATGGAATTTGGGAATTGTTTTTCAACTCAATTATCTTTGAATGATCTTTGGTAATAATATTTGGTATTATTCCTATTTTTTAGGTCTTGTAGGTGAGGAATAAATGAGGGTTGATCTTATATTTATATCAATCCTTTTGGTGAAGTAACTCACATTAAATCACTTAAGCCAACCATTAAGATATGTTTCATTTTAAAAATATATGACTTTATGTCACTAGACTCTTGCATTAAGCTAGGACACTAGTATTTACACTAATTTCTACCCATATGTTAGTGTCCAGGGAGTAGGGAAGTAGAGACAAGTTCAAAACTTAAAGAGATAGAAGATACATACATTTTAAGCATTCTAGGAAAGATAGAAATAATCGATCATCAACATAAGACTATTCAAACTAAGATATATAGAAAAAGAGGAACAAGATAGATAAAATGTGAGAATTTTAGAAGTGGGAAATGTACATAACTAAGAGGAATAGTTAAGCTTTGTGTTTTCTAAGTGTATAAGACTAAGGCGTTATATAATCCATAAATATTGTCTATATATTGATATTGTATATATACCAATTCATTTTGATAATTTATCACATAAAATAACTTAGGATGACTATATGTATATATTAAATTTTCAAATTGAATGAATTTATAGCACTAGATACTTCTGTTAGGCTAGGATACTTGCATTGACATAGGTGTCTGATTGGGATGCAAGTGTCCAGGAAGCAAAAAAGTAGGTATAAGTCTAAAACTTGAAGAGATGAAGGATAAATAGGTTTACAAAATTTTGGGGTAAGATAAAAGGTTTGGGTCATCATAATGACATTGATTAGACTAAGAGATAGTGTTTGTAATTTTATCAACATTAGGAAAGGTATATAATCTGAAGGTACATCCATAATATGTATTTTAAAAGTGTACAAGATTGAGGTGTTAAATAATTCAAAAATAGTATCTATAGATTATAATCTCTTAAAATTTTAGAATTAAATGTATACCAAAGTTAAATTTCTAAAAAATGAAATAATATAGTTATTGGAGTGTAGAGCAAGGATGCTACCACCTATAGCCTTTGCTCTTTTAGATCAATGATTAATCCTCCTTTAGAGATAATTTGGCACAATAAATTTATTATTTCTAACCCAAAAATGCATATCTTGGGATTGAGAGATATCCCATATAACCTAAATTTTGGAAGACTCTTTTATGATTCTCTAGGTTTCCTAATCTTTTCTTTGAAAAGCTAGTAATGTATTCTTGATAGACCACCATAATGTTTTTTTATCATACATGATGTACAATCCACAAATTTTTGAAATGTTTATGTTGTGACTAGCACACCCCATCCTTAGTTATTTATATGGGGACCCTCTTAATTTAACATGTTTGTTTCTTCATCTTTATCACTTATGATACATAATCCTATTTATGAATGTCAAGTGTCTTCAAATCTACTAAATATTGTTCTCACCTTAGTTTTTTGGCTTAATGGCATATCACTTGTTTGTATTATAAGGATTTGGAATATAATATTATAAGTTATTCTAATGATATTTATCAATCTTTGCCTTATTTATTTATCCCATATTAAGTTTAATATAGGAAAATATGTCTGGTTGTTTATAATGCTTTATCTTTTGAAATTGATCAAATTTTCAATACTATGAGATTTCATACAGTTATTTGAGTTTTGAGGTCTAAATTTGGCCATTTAAGATAGTGTATTTCTTAGATTTTAGACTTTTTGGTTAAAATGTTTAAGTACTTTAAAAATATTTATTTTTGTTGAGCCTAATTGCTTTAAGATATGGAACTTGGGTCTTTAAATCATGTATTATTACCCTTATAAGTTATTCATTCTATTTAAAAGCAACATTGGTTTGAAATATGTCAAATATTGGCCATTTTATTTTTGGTATGTCTTAGTATTTCATTTTTTCTAAATTCAATTTTCCTTTTGTGCCTTATTCAATTTTCACTTCTCTTGAAATTAATGTATTTATGCTTTCTCCTTATCCTTTTTATATGGAGTTTTTTTGCTTAAGCACTCTATGTTAGAGAGATCATGTTATGTGGCATAATCTAATTCACCTAGGTGCCTAGGTTATTTTGGACTTAACCATTTATTTTAAATTTTTTTGGGACCCTAATATTCTAAGATGGTGTCATGAGGTATGATCTTAGGGATTTGAGGACCTGCGTAGAGTAGTTCAGTTGATAAGTACTAAGCCACTAGAGTTATGATATCAAGTCATATCGCATGATCTTAGGGACTCAATTTATGGGAAGATAAGTTTACTCAAAAAATTATAGGACACTAAGGTTACAATATCCTATCACATGTCATGATTCTAAAAATTTACTACTACAAGAAATTACAATTTAGAAATAAATAGCCTTGTTCATAAGGACACAATGCATGAATACACAATCAACTTATTAATCATTGTTTATACTCAATATATATTTATCACACCTCTAAATGCACATAGATCATCCTTATTTTGTATAAAAAATGATCCAATATCTAATTCAACATTAAACATCAAAACAATAATAGTACAAACTCAAACAACCTTCTTGGGTTACTTGTAGAATATGCATGAACACACAATCAACTTTGAACCTTTATAAATTTGACTGTATACATAATTAGGCCCTTTAAATTTAAATATATATATGTACCTTATATTCCTCTAAAAATTCACTTTTTACTACATGGTTCAATTAGGCCTAGATTGAAATTTATGGTCCAAAAACCATAGACTAGTTTTTCCTTTGTTAAATCTAAATTTTCAAATGCAAACAGTCACAGTTAAACATCAAACATCACAATTGCATATCATTTCCTTGATGATTCTTATTGATCATACACCATTGATATTATTTTATATTTAATTCATATATCACCAATGACAAAACATTAAATCTGTATCATGTTGACCTCATCTCATGTAATCTAGAAGTTTTGACTACATACACTATGTCGATCTCTTCAAGATTGTCCTAGCTTTAGTCATGATAGATAAGTGTTACTTTGACCTCTTGAATTTATTGAGAACAATTTATCTCAATGAGTATGAAAATATACTCAAAATTTATCTTGAAATGATCTCTATCTTTATCTTTGCTCATTATTAAACTTTGAACACTTTGACCTCTTTGACTTGATGTACACCATAGATCTACATGTACGAACTCCTACACATCATCAATCTCTATAGATCAATCATGTCCTTATAAATATATATGTACATTTATACCAATTTTTATGATTCCATATGAGACATAGGATATCCATTTGGTCTTGGTCTTTATCCTTACTCAAAAATGAATAGGAACTTTTGCTTATCTTCCTGGAAGGCCAACTTTGGACCAACATATCTTTTACCTTGCTCACTCGTATGATATAAAATTTGGATCATAAGATCTCATCACATAGAATAATATAAACATGTGTTAAAATGATCCATAAAACTTCACATGTTAAATATATATCTTCATTAAAATTCTCACTCATATTTTTTCTCTCACAGAGCCAACTATGTCAAGAACTATTTGGAAGGACAACTTTGCACACGCATAACTTTTGACGCACTTCATTACATGACCTAAAAAATACCAAAAATAAATTAGGAACATAAATAAACAAGAAAATATTATCACATTCTCTTGAAACATCCACATGTATAATATATTCCATCATCAAAATGCCTACGTGGCTCTTTCTTGCCTCATACAAATTTAGCTAAGTATGGGAAAACAATATCAAAATACCTAAGAGCCCAAATTTGCACCCATATATATTTGAATGAGAATAGGAACATGACATAAATTTTAATTCATAATAAATAGAGACTAATTTTATCATAAACGTATGACCAACTCCCCTTTATTCATCCACACATGGAAATGGTGACATTAACAAACTACCTACTTAGATTTTTTGCCACTAGATCCAACATGTCTAGATGAAAAACTGGACTATCATATGATTTCCACTCTTTAAAATAAAAACTCAAATATTATAAAACCTATTTTAGGGTGCCTTTCACATTATTAAATCACCATACTCATCCCTAACCATCTCTAACAATGTCAAAACTAAATATTAACCAAGCCAACTTCAAGCACACTAGGACAAGCATATTGTACATTTTGGCATTGTCACTTAGGATATCAAAGAACTTCATCCACTCACTAGGACACATCCATGACATCATCATGAAATAATTGTAAACTCTCAAACAATCTCCCCTTTGTCATTGATGACAAAAAATATTATTCATCTCACCTTCTCTCTCTTCAATCATTCTCACAATAGGATCTTTTTCCCCCTTTGACACAATAACAAAGTGGGGGAAAAAGTGTGTAAAATCACTTAGAGGGTGGGGTGAATCAATGAGCCCAGATATTTAAATTATAATTTCAGTCCTTTCAAACTATTAAACAATCAACATATATCAATCTTGATCAAGCAACATTAACAAGAGAACTCATTCATTCAGTGCATACACGAGATCAAACACATAACATATAGTTCATATGGGAAACCCTCATGGAGAAGAAAACCAACTCTCAATATTTAAACACATGGAACACTATCCTATAAAAAATTATAAATGAGATCCTGGTTAACTTATTTAGACCAATAAACCTTGATCATGTCCTCCTAACCAAAGGCATTTAGTGAAACACATATTTCACAAGGAATAACTTCCCTTTAGGAAGATCAATTCCTTTAGACCCTCATTAAAGTGAACATCTCCCATTTAGAATTTATTTTTTCAAGAATTTATGATGGATCTTTATTTATCTAACATCTTCACAAACCCTCTCTATCTTATACAAGCCTCTCACATAGGCATGCTATAATCTCTCTCCTTCTTCACTCAAATTGTCCCCATATGCACACTCAGACCTCTTCACATATCCTCGACTAAAATATAATTTTTATTACATAATAAATATGACCTAAATTTCATAAACACAATAATTAATCTTCTCTACTAATTAATTTATTAATTAGGCACTCTACATCTCCTTTGCTCCATAACTCTCACACATACCTTCCAAAATTCTTTCACATGCTTAGAAAACAACACATTTAGGTTCACCATTTATATAGAAATCATGAATTAAAAATATCATAATATTTCCATGTTATCCAACATACATGCCTTCACCCTTAAGGCATCTCACATGGGTCACACTTAAGCACAATCCACTTTCAATTAGGCCTAAGTAGCTTTTAGGTCCTATGGAGACCCATTCAACACTTTGACAATTTTTAGATAAAATTAAGAACATAAGAACACTTTTAAAATGCATAGGTCCATTATACATGGATTGTTATTCATCCTCAAATTCTTATAGTCATCATTACACTCTTTTATGTAAGCTCAATCAACTCAAATAATATCCTTATTCACAAGGACACCATGAATGAATACACAATAAACTTATTAAGAATTATTCATACTAAAAATAGATTTATCACACCTATAAAATGTAAATAAATCATCCTCATGGATTATAAAACATTATCCAATAGGTAATTCAACATTAAACATCAAAACAACAATAATACAAGCTCAAATAACCTTCTTGGGTTACTTGTAGAATATGAATGAACACATATCAAACATTAAACCTTTATAAATTTGACTGTATACATAATTTAAATTTAAAAATGGGGCTTAGATTCCTCTAAAAATTTAATATTTACTACATGGTTCAATTATGCCTAGTTTGAAAGTTATGGTCTAAAAACCATAGGCTAGTTTTTCCATTGTTAAATTCAAATTTTCAAATGTAAATGGTCATAGTTAAACATCAAACACCATGATTGCATCTTGTGTCCTCACTTATTAAGATTTATAATGCATCATTAATTTAATTAATATATCACTAATACCCAAATGTTAAATATTGAACATGTTGATCTCATCTTGTGTAATCTAGAAATTTTGACTACATACGCTCCATTGATCTCTTCGAGATTGCCCTCATTTTAGTCACGCTAGAAAACTATTACTTTGACCTATTAAATTTATTAAAATAAAATTATATTAATTATTAAAAACATCCATTTTCTTTTGATCCTAGAAGAAGCTTGATCTTTATCTATACTTAGTGTTAAAAATTGAACACTTTGACCTCTTTGACTTTTTTCACACCATAGATCTAGATGTATGAACTCCTACACACCCTTGATATTTGTAGATTAGTTAGGTCCTTATCAATATTAGTACACCATTATATAAATATATATGATCCCTCATGAGCTTTAGGATCTCCATTTGGTCCTAGTCTTTATCCTTTCTTAAAAATGACCAAGTATAAGAACCTTTGCTTATCTTCCTAGAAGGTCAACTTTAGACTGACATATATTTTACCTCACTCACTTGCATGATCTAAAATTTGGAAAATATGATATAATCACATAGGATAATCCAACCATGTGTAGAAATACTCCTCAAAACTTTTCACATGTGAGAAATAACTTCATTAAAATGCTCACTCAGATGTTTTCTCTCACAAAGCCAACTATGTCAAGAACTATTTGGAAGGCCAACTTTACACATGCATAACTTTTGATGTGTTTTATCACATGACCTAAAAACTAGAAAAAAATAAACTAGGCACAAAAATGAACAAACCCATATGATCACCTTATCCTTAAACATCTACACATTTGATATATACCATCATCAAAATGCCTACTTAGCTCTTTCTTGCCTCATGCAAATTTGGCTAAGTGTGGGAAAACACTATCAAAATCCCTGATAGCCCAACTTTTTAGCCACATATATTTTACTATGTATAGGTGAATGACCTAATATTCATTAAATATAGACTAAGGACTAATGTGATCACAACCATATGACCAACTCCCCTTGACTCATCCACATGTGGTAATGATGATGTCAGCAAATTGCTTACTTAGATTTTCTACCACTAGACCCAACATGTCTAGATGAAAAAATGGACTATCAGATGAATTCCACTCATACATATTAGCACTCAAAGCTTAATAAACCTCTTATATGACCCATTTCACATGCTCAAATCACCATTCTCATCCCTGACCATCTTTAACCATGTCAAAATTGAAGATAAACCAAGCCAATTTCAAGCACACTAGGACAAGCACATTGCACACTTTGTCATTGTCACTTAGGATATAAAAAAAATTTATCCACTCAGTAGGACACCTCCATGACATCACCATGACATCATTGAAAAATCTTCAAAATTTTATGCTTATGCTAATTAATTAATGTTATGATCTATTACTTAATGAATGTAGTAATTACATCATGTTTATGCTAATCTAATTTTATTTTAAGTTATTTTATTTTATTTAGAACAATCTTTTCTTTACGTGCTTATATTTATTAGGTAATTTTAAAGTTTTATGTGAAACTATTTATAGTCTTTTTGAGGAATTTATATTTACTAAATAATTTATGAGTTAGGAATTCAAATTAGTGTCCCTTATAATCTTGTCCATAGGGTGGTTAAACATTTTTTCAATTTCTAAATTAGGGACACATTGGTATAACTTTGAATTGGCATGATTCAATTATTAAGAATTATCATTTTATTAACTATAAGTCTCCTTTTCTGATCCCTTTCTGTCTTTTTATGTTATTTTAGACTAAAATAACCTTGACATACTTTATAAATTTGTAAACAAAAATATTAGAATAGTTTAGGATTAAGGCCAAAAAAGTAACATTTATATTCAATCATGCTACTAATATTTTAGTGGTAGCAGTCACCTCTCTTAGAGGTTATTAATATTATTCTACATCATGGAGAGATATACCTACAACCATGCCCTACATTGATCCACCTTGTAGACACTAGAAAACTACACATTTACAATTTTTGATGACTAAATGCCTTTAGACCCCCTAAAGACCCCCTAAACCTTCTTAACCCTTAAACAACCCCTATTAACCTAAAAAAATCACTATTATCCTATTCACATATAACTATTCACTATCACTATTCACTATGAGATCCACTATCATTATTCATGATGACATGACAAGTGACATGGAAGGTGATTTTGGAGGTGATATGGCAAGATCCATGGCATATAAGTGAGGTGGCTTGATGTGGGACATCATACCCCACCTGAGACCCTTTCCTAAGGTGCTTAATGACCTCATTTAAGCATCACAAGGGCCCCCCCTTGAAATATATTGGATTTACCCTTAAGAGTCCATCATTCAACATGTATTTTGTCTTCAAACATGAAAGTGGCATTCAAAATGGGATTCCAACCTCTTTAGTTCTTTGGAAACAAAAATGGCACTATATCCTCCCATTTTTGACATTTTAACCGAAATGGGAGACCCATGAGCAAAGGTGGGAATCCCACCACCCTCATATTTTGACTAATTCATGCACCCACATGGAAAATGGTGCCACATTTTATGGGACATATCTTTAAGTGCTTGGATGAAGACAATAAAGGGTGGTGAAAAGTATTTTATCCTCATTTAGGCACATGTGCAAGATTTCCATTCAAAATTGGACTCATATGCAAGGTGGGAGACATACCAACCCAAATGGGAGACCCATGATCAAGGTAGAAATACCACCACCCTCATATTTTAATTCATTTATACACCCACATGTAAAATGGCACCACATTTTGTGGGGAATTTCTTTAAGTGCTTGGATGAAGACAAGAAAAGGTGGTGAAAAGTCTTTTAGCCTCATTTAGGCCCATGTGCATGATTTTAATTCAAAATTGGACTCATGTGTAAGGTGGGAGACACACCAACCTAGATGGGAGGTCCATTATCAAGGTGGGAATCCCACCACCCTCATATTTTGACATATTCATGCACCATATGGGAAATGCTGCCATACTTCTACTATTCCCTCTTTTTGCATGGTTCTTGACAACAAATGATATAAATACCCCCTCTCCTTCACCCAAAGTTAAGTTGGAAGTTAGTTTTTGGTTATTAACATCTTGTTACAGGTCTTTGAAAGAGGTCATAATTTTAGAGGTAATCCACATATTAAAGAAAAATATTTCAAAGAAATGAATCTCTATTTAAATTACCATGGGAATCCTTCATCACATCATCAACCACATCAATAAGCCTCAAGGTAACTGTATTTGGTATTTTTTTATTTCAGTCATTTACTTAAGTTCTTCCTTTTATTTCCTTGACCTCTACCCCTTAATCCAATTTACATATTAATCCATCAACCTCCTTTACCAACTTTGACATTATAATTCCATTTACCTCCTTTTCCCTCTTTTCACCTTTTCCACCTTCACCCTCTTTTCCCGCTCATCCTTTTGCTACCCTAGTTACTTGTTGTCTTAAACAATTTTCAGCATTAGTATAATTAAACTAGTTGCTTCATTTTTGTTAACTTAGCAAAGCATCTAATTTTCTTAATTAATTTGCTATGATTTTTTGTATTTTATTTTAGTTTTATATTAATTTAAGGTAAATATGTTTATTTTATCATTTCCACTTAAGTGTTTTAAATAATGTGGATTGACAACCTCCTAGAAATCTTTTCCTTCTAGGATCTAACTCATACTAGGCAATCCACCCATCTACTTGTCTAACAAACAAGATTTTTTTAGTGTTTTATTATTTTTAGGTCATCCTCCTAATCCAAATAAGAGATCTCCATAATCACTTAGATTCAACATGGGCACATTCAATAGGTATTCTTCCACACCCTTATTAACTAGTTTCTTCTTTTCACACTTAAGAAAAAGCAAACATTAGATAGAAACATTTTGGCATGCCCAGTGGGACCCTTGAGTTTTATTGGGTTATTAGATGTTTTAGGACATTTATAATTTCATTATTGAAATTAATTTAGTTTAATTCTTATAAAATTAAGTTTCTTTACAAAAAAAATAGAAAAAAATTTAGTTGCATTTTTTAGAAAATTAAATTTTATTGAATTTATAAAAAGAAAGAAAAGATCATTCATCCTAAGATTAGGATTTAATTTTCATGTTAATTTTAGGTGAATTTTATTTGTTCTTATCTTCATTTAAATTTTATATATATATATATATATATATATATATATGTTAAAATTGAGTGCATCCATTGACTGCTTACTTGATTTTAGCTCACCTAGTTTAATTAAAAACATTATGAATGAATCATCATTAAAAAATGTTACACAAACTAAAACACTTGCAAAACAAAACATAAAAACATACTTGAGATAAGGCCTAACTAGTATTTCATCACCTAGTATATCACCTTACCCTTTCTCAGTTATCTTACTTGGATTTAATCATTAATAGATAACCAACTTAGTTCTTTGGCTGAGTATAAACTCTAGGAATTGGTACATATTGGATAAGCACCTGCATTGGCTATAGGATTGTGATGTGAGGGAAAAATCCCCAAGTACCAAGAAACATAATCATACTAATATAGACTTAAATTGAGTGCCTAAACATAACCTAAAACCAAACATAGACTACTTTTTTTAAGACCTATTCAAGTCAATTTACTCTTCACACTTTTATAAGGCATAAACCAAAAGAGATATTAAAAAAATATTAGGATTTAATGCACTCTTATTGATTGCATTGTTTGCCTTAAGTATTTTTATTTTTCTTTATTTGAGGTGTGAGAACATATCATCCTTTTTTGATCTTCTCGTATGGTTCTCACTTGCCAATTAAAAAATGGCCTTGAGGAATAAAACCCACCACCAAATCAACTATCACCAACTTCTACCTCTTTATCTATGTAACACATTTACGAACGCATAGACTCCCTCAATATCTAATAAGTCCTACTTAGGTATACCCAAGAGATGTGTATTTTGTCACTTTCCTAAACAATAATTATAAAACCTTACAACACTACCTAAGAACCATGTCTTACCAAATCGTAGTTTCGACCCCACCCATAGATTCTCCTTATGGCATGCCTCTCCACCTCATGGGGAATACCTACAATACCATGGTAACTACTTAACCTTTAGTTTCCCAAATGTTATAATCAACCAACTCCTCCCTCAAAATTAACCCACGAACCCAAACTACCATTTACCTTATACCTCTTACTAATCACTCCCCCGTAATAGGAGTGCCTACTTTAGCACTACCCATCTTCCTCTAGTTATCTCAAATCCATCAAAAACTACTCCACTTATAATTCTTATGGTGTCCATACCTTCCATTTTAACACCAATTAGCACAAGATTCACCACCCTTCTTTCAGCCACTAACCCAACCACCACTCCAACCCAACACGTAAATTTTAGCTATCTTCATAACCCATAAGGGCATATGCTCACTATCTAACCACTTGCCTCTACCCAACCATTACAATCCACATATCAATATATATATTCCACCCAACCTCTAAAGACCACATACCAATATGTGGAATCATCTCAACCATCTACTAGCTATTCATACATTGCCCAAACTTTACAAAACATACCAAATGACTCTACATCTCAAACACCTCAAGAAAACTTCATGAAGTTGATCATGGACAAGATGACTACCCTTGATTCATCCATCTCCAAAGCCTATAATATCTTATCCTATGATCAAATTTGAAATGAGCCTATTCACCCTTTGGTCCCCATCAGATCTTATCTAGCCTAGTGGTAACTCCCAAAAGTTACCAAATTTAACAATAAAGAAGACCCTCAACAATATTTATGCATTCATGCTACTTGATTTCCCATGATGACATTCTTCTCCTCTATACCTTTCCTATGTCATTATCTAGACCAACATTGGACTGGTATAGTGCCACACCCAAACATTCTATCCTCTTTTTCACCTAATTAGCCCAAAACTTATTAGATCACTTTTCAATCAATATATCCAAGAAAATTTCTATTACTGACCTCTACTCCATTCAACAATTTGAAGATGAATCTATTGTCAATATTTTGGCTCATTGGAGGAGCCCAATTAACCAAATTTCCTTTTCATTGCCTTAACTTGAGATTATAGAGCTCTTCACTTAGGCATGTGCAAAACATATTTCATCCACATTACATGTCCAATGCTTTTATACCTTTGATGAATTTTCTACCATAGCTCACAAACTAAAGAATAGAGCTATTGATGAAGGAAGGTAAAAGTTGAAGAGAAAGAACTCAAATTATAAACTCAGTGAGTCCTTTTCTTCCAAACCAAACAACCAAGCCTATCCCAACTTGAAAAACAAAGAAACTTCCAATACCATTGTCCTCAAAGCCACACCACCACCATCTACCAACCAACAGAACCAAAGGAACCAAACCTCTGATTCCTCTAATTATTCAAACCAAAACCAAAGGAACTAAACTTGGAATAATCATAAAAAATTAACTCCACTTTGGGATCCCTATCCTTCTATTTTAGAAATTTTACTAAAAGCCAATATAATCCAACTTCTACCAATTAAACCACCCTAATAGTTTGATGTTTCTCACCCCATACTAGGTTGGTATAATGAGAATGACCATTGCAAATTTCACTGAGTCATAAGACATGACATAAATAGTTGAAACAATTTCAAATACTTTTTCTAATCCCTCATTTATAAGGGGAGCTTATGTTGGACAATCCCAATGCACCACTAAACCAAGCCCTTAACATATTATACAAGCCTTTTCCTAATAATGTTCTTTCTACCCCTTATCATGATAATAAACCAAAACCATCCCATGAGGTACATACTATTAATTTGGTTACTAATGAACCCATTGTTGAAGAAACATCACCTCAACTACCTCTTTCCCCATCCCCCTAATGGAAGGGGAGAAACTACCTTCTCTTCCTTTAAATACCCAAACAAAGGAAGCCACCATACCCACACCTCCATTGGAGGATACCACACCTACATCCCCTATCATACAACCATCCACTCCCTCTTTGGAAGATAGCTCACAAGAGAAGATAACTTCATCCACTCAACCTTATATCAAAAACCAAGACAAAGGTAAAGGAACCATTCTTTCTCTTCCACCTAAGGGCTTAACCATTAAAAATAAGACCCAAGTAACCAAATACCCTTCAAAATTGACAACCAAAATAAGCAAAGACCAAAACCCCAAATTTTACCTCCCTCAAACTTTCCTTCCATTTTTGGTCCTCATCCCTCTACCTTGAGCATGAAGCCCATTATTTTTACCAAAACCCTACCACCTTTGTTGGTTACACCTTCATACTTCATTTCTAAGACACCTCTTCTCACTACACCGATGATTTCTAAGTTACCTATCTTTCCATCCTCTACCTATAGATCATCAACCATCTTGCCTAAACCAAAACCATCAAAGCATACCACCTTACCTAAGACACCTATCACTAAATCAATATCCAAAAAAACTTCTACCTCAACACCCAAATAAAAACTGCTAAATATTTTCCACCTTCAATTGAGTCCTATTTAATCATTCTACAAAGGTTGTTGTGAACCTCTTCCTTGGCCTTACCACCCATAAAACCTTTCAAACCTTCACATCCTAAACCATCATGGTTCAATGATAATTTTATTTTCCTATATCATAAGACACCTAGCCATGACATAGAGAATTATAAATCTCTCTAAACTCTTATCTATCAGCTTTATGATGAGGATGATCTATTAACAACTAAACCTCCTATGCCACCCCTACAAACCCAAATAACAACCATACCTACCCACTCCTCTACCTTCAGTTAAGAATAAAGGTGAGCCAGACAACTCCACTACCTCAACCTCTCTTGTTATCCATATAATCAATGTGGTCACAATATAATGATAAAGGGAAGGCCAAGGCATCCATTCCTTGGACTTATCCCTCCCCAAACTCTAAAGCTAACAATACAAAACCATATCCATCATCAAACAAACCCATGGTGTTTATCTTAGGTACTTCCCCATCTAACCCTCCATACCCTATCCCATATTCAATATCCATCTAGAAAGCTATGTCAAGCAGCTTCACCAAACTCCAATAAAAATGAGCTTGTATGAGTTAGTCTCTACCTCTCCCCATCACTGCCAAGCACTCATAGAATATTTTTAATCCATCAAGGTCCAACCCAATGATCCTTAACCTCTATTTTTATTTGTTGGTGCCCTTCAAACTTTTAACCTTTTCACCTTCAAAAATTCAAAAATACCTTCTATTTATTTGGAGGATCCCAATCCCTCCCTCTTAATTATGACATACATTAATCAAACCTACATCAAAAGGGTGATGATTGATGAAGGATCCAACATCAATATTATCTCCTCCCATACCTATAACTAATTGAAGTTACCCATAAACATCATGTTTGAAATCACAATGGTCCTTCATTATTTCAATGATACCATGGCTACTACCTTAGGCATAGTTGTCCTCCATATCTTTTTAGGGCCCTATACTATTCTTGAACTTTTTTATGTTTTATCAGGAGAATTCCAATACAAAGTTTTACTCAAGCACCCTTTGATTCATGTCATGAGTTGTGTCCCTTCCACCTTACATCAATGTGTCAAATTTGAGAATGAAGGGAAAGTTGTCACTATCCAGACTAACCCTATTCCTTTCACATCTAAATATGACATATCAACCTAATGATGTCCTTCTTCCTCTTTCATCCACTTCACAACCATCTACTAATGACACAACCCCACCAACCAAAACCCATGACACTTCCACACCAAATGTTGATGAAGCTTCTACTAGTTCATTTATCCCTTCTTCCTAGATTCCTATAGAGAACCCCATAGTAACCACATTCTATTGTCTTTACCTTGGGGAATATAAACTCTTAGCCCTAGATGCCTTCTCTACTCCCCAAGAATATGGGAACCTCAGACATGACCCTTCCTAAAATCATAACATGGGAACCATCATCCACTTTGGGTTCCCTAGCCATCAAATAAATTTAATTTATGGGGGAGTTGATTGATGACTTTTAGCCCCTACCACTACTTCATCCATCCAACCAAACATTTACCTCTTAATTTTCCTATCTTAGAAAACTAGAGTTTGCTAAGTTGTATCTTCATAGATGTGCTTAGAAAGGATTTATCCTTGGTCACTATGAACAAGGGCCTCATGAGCTACTCCATATCAAAACTTTTAAACCTCATGAGTCATTTGGCCTTGGGTATGAACCACCTGAAGAACCCACCAATTCATCTAAACCCATTGCCACCATGGAGAAAGATATCCCATCCTCGCCAACCCAACCACTTTCCCTACTTGAAGATCTTGACATCATCCGCTAATTTTTTTTTCTAGTTAACACCATTAGTTTGGGACCCCTCATCTACCAAAATTGTGGCCAAACCAAAGTCCTTCCACTCATACACCCTAAAATGGTAGAGAAAAATTCTCCTACCATCAACACCATTTAACATCAAGATGATGATTTCATTCTTACCTACCTTAGTGTGGGGGATTCTTTTATCCATAAATCCCTTCTTCCTAAGGCTATGACCATGTTAAATTAATCCACCATGGATATCAATCTGGGCACTTTGGACAACCCTTGCATTATAAAATTAGGCCAATCACTAAATGTTAAGGAACTTTGAGACTTCTAATATTTCCTCCAAGACCATAACATAGCATTCACTTGATCATATAGTGATATGTCTGGGATTGACTGCACATTTCTACCCATAACATAGTCACTCATCATGATGCCAAGCCTATCAAATAGAAATTTTGATACATACATCCTTGTATAGCCCTTCTCATCAAAGAAGAGCTTCAACATCTCTTATTTTTAAACTTCATTCAACCCATTGACTACCTCCAATAGGTCTCAAATATCATACCTGTCACCAAAGTCACTATGGGACTATGCATTTGTGTGGACTTTAATGACCTTAAGCTCACCTACCCCAATGATGACTTTTCTCTACCTAGTATTGACCAGTTTGTTGATCTTATAACTGGCCATAAGATGTTATCTCTCATGGATGGGTTTTTAGGTTATAATCAAATCTTGATTGCTTTTAAATATTAACACAAAACTACCTTTACCACCCCTTGGGGAACTTTTTTCTATAGAGTCATGCCTTTTGGGCCAAAGAATGTTGGGTCAACCTACCAATGTGTTATGACTTATATCTTCCATGATATCATCCATAATATTGTATAAGACTATGTGGATGACATTCTTGAGAAATCCAAACTTTGAAAAGATCACTTGATTGTTCTTATGATCATATTTGAACACCTCATCCATTATCATGTTTTCCTTAATCCCAAGAAATACATTTTTAGGGTCCTTTCAGGAAAGCTTCTTGGATTTATCATCTCTCTTCATAGAATCAAAGTAGACCCTACTAAAGTTAGAGAAATTTTGGACATACCTCCTCCAACTAACCCTTAGCAGCTCCATAGCCTACAGGGAAAACTTTAACCCATTCATTGTTTCATTTTCTAACTTTTAGATTGGTACTAACCTTTCCATCACCTTCTAAAGAAGGATGTCTTTTTTAAATGGAATAGTGATTGTCAAAAGGCCTTTTATTCAATTAAATCGTACATTTTGTCACCACTTTTCCTCACCTTTCCTAAGGATTACCACCCCTTTTACCTATATATCTCTACCACTGACCATTCCTTAGGGGTAATGTTGGGTCACCAAGATAAACAACATAAAGAGAAAGCCATATACTACATTAGCTACATGCTTGTAGAATATGAAAATTGGTATACACATACCAAAAAACTCTACTTAGCATTGACCTTCATGGCCACCAAACTCCACCACTACCTTCTTCAATATAAAACCTATATCATCAATAATACCAACCCACTCAAATACATTCACTCTAAACCATACCAAAATTAGCATATGGCTAAGTGATTCATGCTCCTAGACGAATTCAACCTTGAATTCGTTAAGAAAAGGTTGATTAAAGGGTAGGTCATTTCCAAATAATTAGCTAAAGATCCTTTACAAAAAAACCAACCATCTCTTCTTACCTTTCTAGATGAGTCTATCATGAATCTTTTTTAAAAAGATGTCATAACCTACCAAATGACCATGTTCTTTAATGGCTTGAAGTGCCAATAAGGAGGGGGTGTTAGATTTATTCTCATTCCTCTTGATGGAAAACCCCTTCCTCTCTCTCTTTCAAAATTTACTTTGAATGCACCAATAATATGGTTGAGTATGAAGCCCTAGTGATAGGTCTATGAATTGCTTTAACCTTAGAAATTAAGACAATACATATTTTTAGTGATTCCCAGCTTGTGTTCAATCAGGTCAATGGAGCCTATCAATGTAGGAATGATGTCTTGAAAAAATATAAACTTTTAGTTGACAAACTCTTAACATCATTTGAACATTACTTGGTTTAGTTTGTTCCTTGATCTACTAATAAATTCACAGATATAATGACCTACCTTGCTTCCCATATCCCTTCTCAGCCTTCCAATTCTAAAATAGTTGTCACCATTCATCATTTTACCACACCCTCTTATAGCCAATTTGACGTCCCTACCATTTCTAATGTGGAGTAATCCCCATCCAACATTTGGTATGACCAAACTTTCAACTACCTCAACCTAGGCATTGTTCCTCCAAACCTTTCTAAGAAAGACTACAAAAAAATTGTTTAGAGTACATATCATTACTCCATACTAGGGGGAATAATTTAAAAATGTGGTTTTGATGGTCTCCTTCTTCATTGCCTATGTAGCCACAAAGCTTCTCATGCTATTAGGGAACACATGATGGGATCTTTGGTGGACACTTTAGTGGTCTAACGATTGCTAAACATACCCTTTGCCTTGCTTACTATTGGCCCACCCTCAACCAAGAATATTGTGATTATGAAAAAAAAGTGTGTTAAATGTTAAAAACATGATAATTTACATCACACATCAGCTAATGGTCCCCAAGTATCAAATCAATTCTGACCTTTCTCATAATGGGGGCTCGATCTCATTGGGGAAATCAACCCCCATTCTTCATAAGGACATAACTCCATCACCACATCCATCAAATACTTCACCAAGTGGGTGGAAGATATTCTTCTTATCTCGATCAAAGTGGAGAAGATTTTCAACTTTATCAACCATCATATCATCTATCGCTTTGGCATACTTCATAAGATCATCATTGATAATGGTAAATCCTTCAAAAATAAGCAAGTCTAAGGTTTATATGATGCATTTGGCATTGATTTAAGTTTTTCCTTTCCTTACCAACCACAAGTAAATAGATAGGCAAAATCCTCTAATAAAATCCTTAACAAAATATTAATTAAAGTTGTCAATGCTTTAGGTCAAGATTTTCACTTGCATATCCCATTCGCTTTATTGGCCTATTGTACTAGAATTTTAAACTCTATGGGTACTAATCCATTATCTCTAGTATTTTGAGTAGAGGAAATCTTTCCTCTTGAAGTCCAAATTTCCTCTCCTCACATATCTTTACAAGATATTATTTCTGAAGAAGATTATCATCAATACCATTTAGCTCAGCTTGAGCTACATGATGAGCATCATTTAACATGCCTTACCCACCTCCATACCTATCAAGAGCATATCAAATGTACTTATAACAAGCATCTCAAACAATCAGAATTCAATATCAGAGACTACATCTTAAAAGAAAACCAACATGTGACCAACATGGAGAAGAGTAAATAAGGCAAGTATGCTTTCAATTGGCTTGGACCCTAAATCATTACCCATAAGTATGGATCAAGAGCTTATCATTTGTCCTCTCTTGAATGAAAACTATAACTTGAGCCTCTTAATGCTTCACATCTACGTCAATTTTCATGTTAAGGAAGGATCAAGCTCACTCCTTTTGTCTAACTTAAGCTCATCCCTTTATTACAATATTTTATCCTTCACCCATGTTTCTCCTCTCCTTTTGAGGACAATTGATTACAATATAGAACCTTGTGATTAACCATCATAGTCATAGCCTAATCCTAAATGTGGGTACTAAGGTTCTACCCATAACATGGTTCTCATAGATTCTTTTCATCTGTAACAAGATGGAATCCCATGGTCATTGTCTCTCAAAAACCACACCTTTTCATATCATTAACCTTCTTGTGTTAAAATTTTGCCTTAATAAAGGTAAACCTTTGAACCTAATTATACTTGTCCATGTCTATAAACATTACATCCAAAACTAATTTGGATACCAAAACACTCCTTGGGTCAATATCTTGAGAATTGTAGATTGTTCCATTGAAGGATACCTGCCCAATAATAAAATAAAAATTGCCAAATGTAAGGTAGACTATTCCCTTGAAGGATAGCTATCAAGAGCATTAAACAAATCCAATAAGCTTAAACCACTCCCTTGAGGGATGGCTAAGTTAACTTTGTCAAAATCAGAGCAATTTATTAGAAGCTTCCCACATCGATCAAATTCTAATATAAAATAATAAATCAAAAGGCCCACTATCACAACAAAATCTAAAGTTGGAACCATTTCTCAAGCAATATAATAAGTTGAAAATCGCAATTAGATTTCACATGTAGATTTCTCACATTGATCAGTCTACATCTAGCATACGACATGGAATTATCTATTACTAATCTTAGGACTATTAGTGTAGGTTTTTATTTTTCCCTATTTTTTAATTAGGGAAATTTTATTTCTTGTGCATACATGGAGTTTTCCTACATTTGTGGGATAGGCTAGCTTATGTGGAGGTGTGTGTCATAGATGTGTCATAGGTGTCATAAGAATGTCATAAGTAACTACCTTGATGGGAGTTACTTCTCTATTCTTAGCAACTTGTCACCACCTTTCATGGAAGAGTTACAGTCTATTCTTGGGGTGCCTTGTCCACCTTTTGTGGAGGAGTTACTTACGTACTCTCTTATATGTATTCCTCACTTTGGCCATCTCATGTTAATCAAATTTTGGTTTTCTCCATTTTTTCTTGTGAAATTTATCTTCTTGTGTAATTTTCAAATTGCTTTAGCATCTATGTGGTGTGTACTTGCTTCATCTCGTGTGATCATGTCTCTATTGCACTCACATTATCCAGATTCTGGCAACAACTCTGATATGGTATCAGAGCAAACCCAATAATCATGTGTCTAGTTATGCTTTTGGTTTATTTTAAAATAAAGAGGAGTGGAGTTCTATTTATATTTTATTTCTAGATCTGATCTAAAATAAAAAAATCTTTCAATATCATTTCTGGTATCATTTCCTTGGGATCCTTGGCCTTTGGGTGTCTTGGTTGTCTTCACTTCAGGTGTTGGTTTTGTTTCTATTCTTGGGCACCATTATTATGTGGAGCAGTAGAGGGAGGAGCAGCATTCAGTCCATGCCAAGCTTCTGCAACTCTGCGCCAACCTTCTTCTGGTCTATGCCTAGCTTCTGGTCTGGCCTAGCTTCTGGTCAGTAATGCCTTCTGTTCTACCATGCCACAGTCCT
Organism: Torreya grandis; assembly: GCA_037957365.1. Classification (NCBI taxonomy): domain Eukaryota; kingdom Viridiplantae; phylum Streptophyta; class Pinopsida; order Cupressales; family Taxaceae; genus Torreya; species Torreya grandis. The sequence continues at coordinate 4,363,261 of JARHVA010000385.1, read as the reverse complement.
TCCAGCAAGGTGTCTTCAGTAATGCCTTCAGTTCTACCATGCCATAGTCCTTCTAGCAAGGTGCCAAGTAGGCTGTACGGTGTCTAGCAGGTCTGCAAATTTCTCTTTTATCTTTTTTGCAAAGCAAATTTGGACTGTGTTTTCTTTTTGGCGCCCCTTCCTTGCTTGGCATCCCATGTGGGCCCTTAGACATGTGGCATCCATAAATTATATCTTTGCTTCATTATTTTCAGTTAAAAATTGACTTGTAAAATAAAAATAAGTCAATTTGACTGAATATTTAGTTTTTTAGACAATTTGGTAATTTAGGGGTTTTCATTTAAAACTTGTATCTTCAACCTATGAAGACGAAGGGTGAGGCTCGAGTTGGTGGGAGGCCAATTCTCCCTCACACAAACCTACTTTGGATTCCTCATTCCATGCCAAATCCAATGAGTGTTTTTTTTTGTAAAAACACTAGTTTACAGGAAAATTGAACCTTTAATATCTTGCAAATGGTAGCTCGGATTTGGGTGCCATTTTTTGAAAAAGTGTTTGTAATTCAATTATCTTAATTTTAGGCTTTTTATTTGTTAAAAATGCACTATTTTATAAAGTGCCTAAAATTTGGGTCTCTCGAGACGCATTTTCAGCTGAGTCCGACGTCCTGTTTGCTTTAAGTCTTGCACTGATTGCTCTAAGATGCATTCTCATCTGAGTCCGACGTATTTTGAGCATGAACTTGTATATTTGGGGGGGGCTCAATATTTTGAGGGGGGGGGGTGTGATTGTTTTTCACAACTTGCATATCTTTGCTTTCATTCTCTTTTCTACATAATTTCACAACTTGTAATCAACACTTCACCTAAATTTAGCTTAAAAATAGATTTTTTTCAACTTAAACCCCTAACATCCTTCAACTATCATGAATGAAAGGTTAAAATGTCAATCATTCTTAGAAGCAAAGGGTTGTATAGGATCACCATGGGTACTGAAGTAGAACCCAACACTGATGCTGAAAAGGTCAAGTGGTACAACCATAGTGATGAAGCCTATGGATTACTGAGCTTGTCTATGTCTCCAGAACTTCTCTTCCATTTAGAATCCTCCAAGACTCCCAATGACATATGGGACACCTTAGAAAACTTATTTGGGAAGCTTGATGAGATGAGAGGTCATGAGCTCGAAAACAAACTTCTTCACTATGTTTAAGGAACTTATATTGCAACTTTGACACCCTACAAGACTTCTTCACTAAGTTTAAGGCCCTTAGATTGCAATTGAAAGAATGCAGGATAGAGAAGAAAGATGATCAACTCATCCTTTCTATTCTCTAAAAATTAGGTCCAAGCTATTCAGTCTTTGTCTCCACTTTCCATGCCACAAAAAGTGCCATTGGCACTACATGGAAAATGCCTTCTTTGCATTCATTCTTTGTTGACTTGACTAGGGAGCAAGATAAGCTAATTTAAATGGGCACAATGAAGTCTTCTCAACCCCAAGCTTTGATAGCTGGAAATGGTAAGGATAAGACTTCAACAAAGGAGAAGAAGAAAAAGAACAAGGACTAGGAGAAGAAGAAAGAAAACAACAATCTTGCCAAAAACAACACTGAGTCTTCATCCTCCAATGCTAAACTTAAGAAGAATAAGGTTAAGTGTGCCTATTATAAAAAGATAGGGCATGATGAAAACAATGCATGAAGAAACAAATAGATCACCTAACTCATCTTCTAGAGAAGAACAACATAGGTGTTCCTTAGTCCATCAAGCAGAATTCATCTACCCAAGATTCTACCAAGGTAAAAGGCAAGGGTAAGGAGAAAGAAAAGGGCAAGGCCCTTGTAGCTACTACAGCTTGTACATCATCATGGGTCATTGATTCAGGTGCTTCTCACCACATGGTCTCTTCACTAGTTGAGTTTTCATCTTTAGAGCCTTATATCATGACTTCAATTAGTTTGGGTGATGACACATCAGTTTTTTTTGTAGGGAGAGGGTCAGTTTAAATGGAAGGAGTAACATTCAATAATGTTCTAAGTGTTCCTTCTCTTTCAACCAATCTCCTATCAGTGTACCAAATCACTCACATTGGTCAGGGCATGAGAGTTGAGTTTTCACCAAATTTAGTGGATATTAGGGAGTTGCATAGTGATATTATAGTGGTACTGGGTAGGGCAGATCACCAAGCTAGGGTATACACCTTCTCACATTTTACATTAGATTCTTCTCCAACAGCATTGTTGACTCATTCAGATGGAGTTAGCAAATTGTGGCATGAGCGGTTTGGCCACCTTAACTACTGCTATCTTGAGCAACTTTACAAAAATGGCATGGTCATTGGCTTGCCTCGTGTCTAATTCTCAGAAGGACTTTGCGAGGGGTGTTCCCTTGGGAAGCATCCCAAAGAAAAATTTGACAAAGGCAAAGCTTGGACGGCTTCACAATGTTTGGAGTTAGTCCACAGTGATGTATCGAGACCCTTTCCCAAACCATATTTCACAAGGGCCAAGTACATCCTCACTTTCATTGATGATTTCTTTAGGTACACTTGGATATATTTTCTCAAACAAAAGTCTGAAGTGTTTGAAATTTTTCTAGACTTCAAGGCTCTTGTTGAGAAACAGAGTGAGAAATCCATCAAGGTTATTCAAACTGATAATGGAGGGGAGTATGTTAGCATCAAGTTTGAGCATTTTTGCACCATAGAGGGGATTAATTTACAGCACATAGTGACTTATAGTCCTTCACAGAATGGGGTTATAGAATGCAAAAATAGGTTCTTAAAAGAGATGGGTAGCTGTATGATTCACTCTAAATCCTTAGCACCATAGTACTGGGCTGAAGCCATCAATTGTGCTTGCTACATTCAAAATAGGGTTCCTCACAAAGCTTTAAAAGGGATAACACCCTTTGAAGCTTGGCATAAAAAGAAACTTGATGTTGAGCACCTCAGGGTTTTCAAATCCCCAGCTATGACCCATATACCGATGAAGAAATGCAAAGCTATGGAACGTCAGTCCAAGCCTTGGATCTTTATAGGATATCCGGATGGTATTAAGAGGTATCACCTTCTAGATCTAGTCACTCATGAGTTTTTCATCAAGAGAAGTGTCCATTTTTAGGAGAGTCCTAGAGACTCAACACTTGACACTTCTTCTCCCTCATTAGATCTACTTCTTCATGATGATTCCTCATCAGATTTAGATTAGCCACAATAGGTTCTTGAGCTAGAGATATCTTCTTCTTCTTTGAGTTTAGAAAATGAGTACAGTCATGTAGAGTGATCCACCTCTAGTTAGTTAGAGGATGAGGATTTAGCACCTGACTCACCCACTTCTAGGCCACTTTAGGCCAGATAAACACTTGAGAGTGTTGGCACTTGGGTAGGAGATCCCACAAATGATAGACGTACTAGGGGGTTTTCAAAGAGATCCACATGCCTTGTTTGCTATAGTTTTAGATCCATAGACTTTTTGAGAGGCATCAGGGGTACCTAAGTGGGATAGTGCTATGAAGGAAGAATATTCTTCCTTAATCAAAAATCACACTTGGGATTCAACTTCACTTCCTAAAGGAATAAAGATGGTTTGATGTAGGTGGATATATCAGACCAAGTTTGTAGCCGATGGGTTAATTGATAAGTACAAGGTGTGATTGGTCACCAAGGGTTTCTCATAGGTGGTAGGCATTGACTACTCAGAGACCTTTGCACACATTGCAAAGATGACTTCTATCTGACTCACATTGGCTATTGCTGTAACACATGGCTGGGATGTGCATCAGATGGATGTGAAGAGTGCCTTTCTTCATGAAGACCTAGAGGAGGAGATCTACATGGAGTAGCTGCCAAGATTTGTTCAAGATTCTTCCTTAGTATGCAGTCCTAAGAAATATATCTATGGCCTCAAACAGGCCCCTCGGGCTTGGTATGCCAAGATGGATTCCTTCTTCTCACACTAGGTTTCACTAGGTGCCATTTTGATCCCAATGTCTACTTCTTATGGTAGGATGACTTGGTTCTATATGTTGATGGCCTTTTGATCACCAAGAGTACTTCATCAGCTATTGCAGTGGTGAAGGCATCTCTCTAAGATAGATTTGACATGAAAGACTTGGGTTTGTTCCACTACTTCCTTGGCATCAAGATCTCATAGTCAGATTAACGGATTTATCTTACACAGCCTAAGTATGCTCTTGACTTATCTCTGAATCCCTTTCTATCAGGAGTCAAGCTTGAGGCTGATTGTTCTTCACCATTGGTTGATCCCACTCGGTATCGATAACTTGTTGGTAGTCTCATCTACTTGACTCACACCAGGCCTGACATATCATATACAGTGGGAATTATCTCCATATTCATGTAGGAACCTCATGATCTGCATTGGAAAGCAGCTAAGAGGATCTTGCATTACATATAGGTTTCACATAGATACAAGATTCATTACAACTTTGGCATAGAGGTTGACTTGGTTGGATATACAGATTCAGACTGGGCTAGCAATTCATAGACTCACAAGTCCACTTCTGGTTATAGTTTCTCTCTAGGTTTTGGTCTTATCAGTTGGTCTAGCAAGAAGCAAAATGCTATTGCTATATCATCCATAGAGGCAGAGTACAGGGGAGTTGTTAATGTAGCTACTGAGGCTATTTAGCTTTAGGGGATTCTTTCTAAGTTTGGCATTCCTATTAGGTAGCCCACCATCATTTATTGTGACAACTAGAGTACCATTCAAATTTGTAAGAATCTAGTTCAGCACTAGTGGACCAAGCACATAGAGATTCGCATGCATTTCATTTAGGAGCTTATTCATTGTCAGGTCATTGACTTGATATTTTGCCAGTATTTAGAGCAGGTTGCAGAAATCTTCACCAAACCTTTCACTGAGAGTAATTTCATTCATCTATGAGCTCTTCTTGGGGTATGGTCCACATCTGCAATAGCATCATCTTTAGGAGGGGCCCACTGGCCTCTTCTTTCTTTTATGTCTCTCTTTTGGGGGGGGGGAGTTTTTTCCTATGGGTTTTCTCCTTTTCTCTATCTTATGGGAGATTACATTTGTACATGGGTACCTTGTCAGGCCTAGTTGTTGAGACCCATTTTATATTAGCACACTACCCACCTAAGCTACGCTTATGGGGGGTATTAGTGTATGTTTTTATTTTTCCCTAGTTTTTAATTAGGAAAATTGTATTTCTTGTGCATACATGGAGTTTTCCTACATTTGTGGGATAGGCTAGCTTATGTGGAGGTGTGTGTCATAGATGTGTCATAGGTGTCATAAGAATGTCATAAGTAACTCCCTTGATGGGAGTTACTTCTATATTCTTAGCACCTTGTCACCACCTTTCATGGAGGAGTTATAGTCTATTTTTGGGGTGCCTTGTTCACCTTTTGTGGAGGAGTTACTTACGTGCTCTCTTATATGTATTCCTCACTTTGGCCATCTCATGTTAATCAAATTTTGGTTTTCTCTATTTTGTCTTGTGCAATTTATCTTCTTGTGTAATTTTCAAATTGCTTTAGCATTTATGTGGTGTGCACTTACTTCATCTCATGTCATCACGTCTCCATTGCACTCACATTATCTGAATTCTAGAAACAACTTCGATAAGGCCACCTATAGAAGAGAAAAACTAATTCATATGAGGTTATCATATATATATATATATATCACCCATTACCCTTCACACCACCTATCACCCATCTTCCCTTTAGACAATTTGTAAATCAGGGGATTTAGAGCTTACTTAACACCCTGTGATCAAGAAAACTTTTTTGATCAACTCATGACTACTCATGCACAACATTTGAAGGGCTTATATTCATTAATTTGATCCCACTTTGGGTATGTTTTCAGTCCTAAAAAATAAAACATCATTCCCTATTCTTATCTTAATGTGATTGGTTGATGTTTTCATCATGACTTTTACCATCCAGTGTTGTAACAATAATATTCATTCCTTTTACATTAAAAAAGATTACAAAAACCATAACCTTGGCAATCATAACAATAACCATAACATTAATAAGTATCCATATAACCTTAAGCATGATAACATTTGACCAATGATATCTAACACATTTTATACATGTTTACATAAAACTATGTAGTATTTTATTTAGGGTGTAAGGAGTCACATGACACATATAGATTTATTATAATATCCACACTTCACCTAAGGCCCCTACATAAATTATTTTCCTACATAAATACTAGGATAATTATCTGGCGACTTTGGATTTGTGTTCAACTGTACTTATACTTGATTGTTCCCTAAACTAACATCCATAACATTCCTTATCTTAGTAGTTGCTAAGGGGTATACTTTATTATCCTCTTCCACATATCCCCACAAAGTGTTAATAATATTCCACTCTGGGTCTTTCACCCTCCTAACCTATCATAGCCATTGTATCCCTCTGCTCTGGTTGTCGCCGTAGTGTACATCACCTTAGACAGTGAGATTTCCCTCCATAGATAGGATAATGGTCATGTTCTCTAGCCTTGCATCTTGAATAATGAAATTCTCACCTTATTAATTTCTTTAGAGGTAAGAGTTCAATCTCAAGATCTATTCATGAGTGCCTTTCTTCTTTTTGTTGATCTAATAGTACTTCCATTATCACCATTACATATTACATTATGTAATAGATCTATGTATTTAAGATATTGATTATTTTGTGTCATAGGGGTTGCTAATTATCTCCATCATTGTTTCCATTGTTCACCATATTTAACCTTGTGTAGTTATCTACACGCTCTATAACCTACAAAACTAAACAACTCAATGATAGACACTATTCCTTATCATGATTCTTTAAATAAAATACCTAAGCATTCTTCTTAGCTGACATGATTCTTCATTCTACTAATGGGGAAGATCATATCATGTCATTGATTCCCTTGAATAGTCTTCCCACTTGAAATGGTTATGTATAATTACCTTTTTGTATGGACACATCACCCTCAATCTGATTGGTTATCTTTATAAAGCCATTATGCACCATCATGATATCTTTTTGTGCCCTTATCATCTAATCTACATCTAATGTCTTTCCTTTCTTTATCATCTTGCAGTCATTATGGGCATGGTGGTCATTTGCATCATTTTTACCTTTAGCTTACTTGACGTAAATTGGATTCCAACCATGGTACACTATAATGATCGCACCTTCAAAATTACCATTGTTGCTGGTGGTGGTAACTCCCAAATGATTGCCATTATAGAACCTCCCCCATCTGATCCAACTATATAACCAATATCATAGACCACATATCTCCTTTTTATTAGGGTATCTTATATGTGTAACCTCAAGTCATTAGTTACAAATAATTGGTATAGAGGATGCAGACATGGCTACCTTTCATCTATCCTACCTATGCAGCTCTTGGGTCAAGCATGGTCCATCCTCTATCACTCACCATGCTACCAATTTTATAACTCATAGAATTTACTTAACCATCAAATAAATTCTTTACAAGTCATCACTTTTTTACTACCCTTAAAACTCATCTCATAGAATTGATGAACTTTTGATAATATGACTATGTAAATCTTGATAGACACCCACCTCCTAAAACTTAACTTGTAGTGATAAATGCAAGCACCATACTTATACCCTCACATAATTTTAGAAGGTGAAACTTCCTTAAAAAGTCAACTCTTCTTTGGATTAGCTCTATTGAAAGTCATTTATGGTACTTAGCATTATGTTCCCTTCTAATTTATCCTATCTTTCCCATCTGTGTCTCTCATCCTACTAAATGTGGGATCATTATGGTAACTATTCACCAATCTACACCATGAACCTTCACCATCATCTTCACCAAAAACCAAAACCTCTATTTCATAAAACCTTCTCCATCATCCCAAAATAACCCATGTGGTCTATCAAATTGGAATAGCCAATTTGAGCACCATTTTCCAACCCTAGTTGAACTATATTGGCTTGATGTCCATGGATTATGTAGGTGCTACTTCACTTCTAAGGGCAACTTGGCCACTATAAACTAATTCCCATCCCCTTTTTCTTCTCACTCATTTCCATCACTAACAAAAACCTCTTCATTAGGGAATCCTACATCAAATAAGATTTGAATTATTTGTTAAGTGTCATTATTTTTTAAAACCATCTAATACTTCCTCTTCTTTTTCCCCCATTATTGGGAGAACTACATTGGCCTGAGGCCTTTTCAGACTATGTAGGTAGTGCTTAGTTATTGAGGTCAGCTCAGCCAACTCCCTTCTTTTATTTACCCTTATCACCTAAAATATCTTCCTCCACTTCTCTACCTATCACCTCACCACCTCCCTCTTTTTAGATTGTCAATCTCTCTTAACCACTTTTCCAACTTGTCAATCTATTTCAACAAAAATATTGATAACCTTCCTCATTGGCCCCTGTTATCTCCCATAAATCCACCACCTACTCTAATTCATTTTCCTCCCCATCACCTTTCCTTGCACATGCTTTTTTACTCACTTCCCCACCCAAATTTTGAATTTTTTGTCTCTCTTTTCCCCATATTACCAACATTTCCCTTTACCTCCTTTGCCTTCTTTCTCTATCTTCATCATCCCCCCTCACCCTTGACTATTTGTTGTACCCTCTTTATCACTCTCTTTTCCTCAATAATTCCACATCATCTTGTTCCCTTGCACATCGAGGGACACTTTTACCTCCTCTTCTTTTCTACCACCTTCTTACTACTCTTACACTGATTCTAAACCACCTTCATTCCAATTTTTAGTTCTTATTTTCCTCTTTCCCATATTTTTAATCAAACATGATTTCTATTTATTCTAGCATCCTTTTTTTTTCTTACATGTGCCACCACTCTCTATCAATTTGACACTCTTCCCACCTTTTCCATTTTTTCCTCCATAACTAGCTTCTAATTGAGTTTTTATCCTTTGAGAATCCTTCTATAATTGTCCTTTTCTTCTTCTTTGTTCTTGCCTTTGGCCCTTTTCATTCCCTTTTTCCTCTTTTCACCTCAATACTCACTTATCTTTTGCATTTGTGTGAGTTTCCATGTTTTATATCCCTACTTTACTCTTCTTCTTATCATCCCTAATCTTCATCCCTTATTTTCATCTAATTCAATTTCATTGTGTTTCCCTATTTCTTCACCACCTCATCACCCCTTCAGCTTGTCAATTTATTATAACAAGTTTATTGACACCTACCTTATCTCTTCACCTTATTTTCCACCCATCCTTTGCTTGCCCTCATTGTTCTTAACCCATTTTCCATTTTACATCTTATTCTCATCTCCAAAACCACCGTTTGCTTTCTTTCATTGTTCTTCTCCTTGCGTATCATCATCCATGCTTACTTGGTCAAGATACTACCTACTTATTCACTCTCTTATCATCTTTTTGTGTCTTCATTTCACTCCTTTTTCCTCTTATTTCCTTTTCTCCTATGTAATTCCTTGCTTTTCATTTTCATCATCAAACTATTTTCTCCTTGGTCTTTTTTTATCTTATTTTCAAACCTTTCATGGCCTCCCATATTTCTCATCCTCTCCTTACCCTTCTTGATTGCTAAACTTATTTCCCCATCTTTTTCAATTCTCTAATTTTTCATTGTTTAGTTCATCCATCAACCCACCCCCCTGCCACCCCCCATCTTCTACCTTTTATTTTTCTTCTCTTTTTTGCATTTCATTTCATTTTTTCATCTCCCTTAATGACATTCCTTGTTCTTCTTGACCTTTTTTTTTCCTCCGATATGTCCATGCTTGGCTCCTTCCATCCTTCTCCACATTCATATTTATTTGTGACCTTGTTGTTATCTCTACCTATCTCTTCATCCATCTCCCAGTCTACTTTCACCTTATCCCTTGTTGAATCTCCTTTACTTTTTCTCATTGGCATTCCATATTTTGACTCATTAGAGTGTGGTCACTAGTTATACTAATTTTATGTATAGCTCCTTATCTTCTTCCTCATGTACTCCATGACCTTATTTAATTCATGAAATCTGGTCATGTTTGTTACTTCAGGTGTATCCTTTTCTTCCTTTAATGCCTTTAAATGTTGAACCTGGATCCTCTTTTTAATCCCTCTCTAGCTACATCCTTCACCCAACTAATCACCTTTTTCCCTTTGAAACCCTCTACCCATTTTGAAATTATATGATCATAACATATATCATGATATTGCCATGAATGTCTTCCATTCGATTTCAATTTACTATGAGATATATACCAATCTTATGACTCTTTAACATAATCATATAACCCACAAGCAAGCATGAGCACCACCAACTATTAGGATATAAATTCCTTCCAAATCTCCTCTAGTCTTGCCTATTTTGAACCACTTTTACTCTGACCTTAGGAGATGTTAGAATTAAAACTAAAACCACCTTCAAATGAAATATTTGGGGTATCCACATGTGGATGCTAGCTATACCCTCTCACGCGACCTACCTCCTAACAAATAATTTCCCTTGATTCTCCCTACCTAGCTTACATCTTCCTATGCACTATAATAGTTATACTCTTTAATTACATTCCACCTAGTAACCTATTATAGGATTACCCTCTTCCACCAAACTATTTTCCTCCTTGGTCTCTTTTAGACCTATTTCTCTCACCCTCCTTTTCAGCTCCATAATCTGTCTATCTTCATACATTATTCTTCTATTGTCCCTCTTAATTTTTCATTTATACCATTTATTTTCCTTATTATTTCAACCTTCTCCCTTAATTAATAATATTATTATTAACCTCACTCTATATTAAAAAACCCATCAGAGTCTTTATCTGAATTCCCTCAAAACTCAATGATTACTTATTTTGGGGCCCCATTGGCTCTAAGGTCAAGGGTTTAAATCTTCACCACTTCTCATTTACTCACTCTAATACTTTGCTTCCATAAATCATTGAATAATACCCTTTCATATCTTGTTAATTATATTATTGTGAAGTGTGCATAATTTCAACTTATTTAGATGGTGATGAAGGAACCTGTTGGGTCACCATGGCAATTCAAGTAGTGCTAGATTTTATAAATCTTGGTAATGCATATTTATCCATTTTTTTAACAAATGGTGGCATAAATTGTATACTTAAACCTACTTATCCATGTTTATATATTCCTTTTACATAGTTGAAGTAATAATATAATTACCTCATAGGTAATCTCATCCACCATTTCTACCAATCTAATCAGAAAATTATTTGATAGCCATATTTTCCACCCTTTGGAGCTTCCCTTTCTCCAACATCTTTCAATCAAACCTAACTGCATGATACATCAAATTAGGGCAACCAATTTAATCAACACTCTCTACCTTAGAATAACTACATTAGGCTTGAAGTTTATTTTGGACATTATGTCCATGGAACTATGTAGGTAGCATCTACTTGCCTAGTACATATGGAGTTCGCTTGACCACCCCATTCAGACCAACCAACCCACTTTCTCATGTCTACCTTGACTTTGGCCATTTTTAACCTAAGATCTTCACATGTTTTGTGATAACCTTGCCTTGGTCCTTTTGACTACACTGACTACACATGCCATGTTACACATTTTACACCCCACCTCATGTGTAACCAGACCATTTATATTATTATATAAAATCACTTACTACCCTAGATACCTATGAATAACATCGACCTTGTCTAAATGATTTGATATGCTTAATCTAATCAACTATGACTAGAATTTTGGATTGGTTATCCTATCATATGTCCATCTAAAACCTAACCTTATTTTTATCAACATTGGATGATTTAGTCTTTGCACAATCTTGAATATTACACTTAGTCACCTTTTGTGAACCCATTGGTATTTCACATGCCGAACTACCTTGTGGTATTATCTCATGCCTCCCCACTAATTAATTATCAAACTTACACCTAATTCAACCTTCCTCATCGACTATCAGTTTGAGGGGGAACACATCATCCTATACTTTGGGCACCATGACCTTCAACCAAGTGATTTTTTTTTTGTAGTTTTTAAATTCAAATCCGCATAATAAAAAGAAGTAAAATGTAGACACTAAAAAAATACACACTTACAATTTGTGATGACTAAATACCTCAAGACCCCTTAAAAACCCCCTAAACCTTCTTAACCCTTAACTAACCCATCTTAACTTAACCAAATCAATAATCTCATATTAATATAGTATTATTCAAAAATACTATTTAAAAGTACTATTCAATATCACTATTCATTGTGAGACCCACTATCAATATTCATGATGACATGGTATGTGACATGGCTGAAAAGTGAGGTGGCTTGATGTGGGACATCATACCCCACTTAAGACCCTTTTCCAAGGTGCTTAATGACCTCATTTAAGCATCACAAGGGTCCCCCCTTTAAATATGAAAAATTTTCCCTTAAGAGGCCATCATTCAACATGTATTTTATCTTCACACATGAAAGTGGCCATCAAAATGGGATGCCCACCTCTTTAGTGCTTTGGAAAAAACAAAGTGCATTATATCCACCCATTTTTGACTTTTTAACCCAAATGGGAGACCCATGAGCAAGGTGGGAATCCCACTACCCTCATATTTTGACTCATTCATGTACCCACATGGAAAATGGTGACACATTTTGTGGGACATCTCTTTAAATTATTGGATGAAGACAAGAAAGGGTGGTGAAAAGTTTGTTAGCCTTATTTATGCCCATGTGCATGATTCTCATTTAAATTGGACTCATGTAAAAGTTGGGAGACACACCAACCCAAATGGAAGACCCATGATCAAGGTAAGAATCCCACCACCCTCATATTTTGAATCATTCATGCACCCACATGAAAAATGGTGCCACATTTTGTGGGTCATCTCTTTAAGTGCTTGAATGAAGATAAGAAAGGGTGGTGAAAAGTCTTTTAGCCTGATTTAGGCCCATGTGCATGATTCTCATTCAAAATTGGACTCATGTGCAAGGTGGGAGATACACCAACCCAAATCGGAGACACATGATCAAGGTGGGAATCTCACCACCCTCATCATTTGACTCATTCATGCATCACATGGGAAATGGTGCCATACTTCTACTATTCCCTCTTTTGGCATGATTCTTGATAGCAAATGCTATAAATACCCCCTCTCCTTCTCTCAAGTTTATGTTGGAAGTTAATATTTGGTTATTAACATCTTTTTGTATTTATTTTAAGTAGGTAATCATTTTATAATTCATCCATGTATTGGATTAAAAGAATTCAAATTAATGAAACTCTGCTAAAATTATCATGGGATTCCCTCATCACAACATCAACCACATCAACAAGCCTTAAAGTAGCCTTATTTGGTTTTTTTTATTTCAGTCATTTACTTAAGTCCTTCCTTTTATTACCTTAACCTATACCCCTTAATCCACTTTCCATCTTAATCCATTGACATCCTTTACCACCTTTTCCATTGTAATTATGTTTACCTCCTTTGCCCTATTTGCACCTTTGCCACCTCCACCCTCTTTGCCCCCTCATCCTTTTGCTACCCTAGTTACTTGATGTTTTATCTTTTTCAACCATATATCCCTCTCATTTTATTATCTCAATCAACCCCAACTAAACCATTCTTTTGGTCCTTATCAAATTACCAAACTCAAAACCACAACCTTTCCTTAACCAATTTTCAACATTAGTATAATCACGGTCATTGCTTTATTTTGGTTAACTTAGAAAAGAATCTAATTTTTTAAATTAAGTTTTTGTTATTTTTGTATTTTATTTTAGTTTTATAATCATTTAAATAAAATATATTTCTTTTATCATTTCCACTTAAGTATTTTAAAGAAGGTGGATTGACAACCTCCTAAAAAGCTTTTTCTTCTAAGATCCAACTCATGCTAGGAAATTCACCCATCTAATTGTCTAAAAAACAATTTTATTTAATTGTTTTATTATTTTTAGGTCATCCTTATGATCCAAAGAGAATCTCTCCATAATCACTTAGATTCAACATGTGCACATTCAAATGGTATTCTTCCACACCCTTCTTAACTAGTTTCTTCTTTTCGCACTTAAGAAAAAGAAAAAATTAGACATAAACACACCTATCAATCCTAAAATGTAGGAACAAAGTCACTTATTGTCCTCTATATTCCTCTCTCTAACACTTAACCTAATAAATGTATTGGGAGCATGATTTTGGAGAAATCAATAACTGATACTAGAAGGAGCACTTGTTCTTTTTTATACTTCTTATTGCCCTTCCTTTCTGCTTTATGTTGTCTATTTTATAGAGAAACATATGGCACTATGAGGATTTTTTATTTTTGATACTTCCTATTAACCTTCTTTCTAATTTCTAATGTTAATTTCATAGAGCAACAACTAGCACTAGAAGGAGGGTTATGAAATACTTTAGGACTTATCATTTGTAATTATCTTATGGTCTTGCCATTGTGAGGTAACTAGCCTAAAAATTAATTTTATTGATAAATAGAAATGGGGAATTGTTATATGCATATATAATTTACTGTTAATTATTATGTATGCTTCTAAATTTCCTTACTCATTCTATTGTGATCTTAAATACTATCAATGAATGGTGCAATAAGGAGTATTTTAAGCTCAAATAATTGATTGAAGAAATAATCTTAGAGAGCAAAAATTTGACCAAAACATTGTTATGTATATCAATGAAAACCAAATTCTAAAGGTATGATCTCCCTAGAAAGGATTTTTAATGATGAAAGCCTTGTGCACTCACCTAAAATACTTAAATATGAAAATAAAACTTGATTAATTATGAACCTTGGCTCCCTTGAAAATTTCTAAAATGTCAATATTGTTCTTGATTAGATAGATGTAGAGGTAGAGAAACTTTAAAAGTAGTTGTGAAGATATAAAGACATCATTTATTGGGCCTATGGATATCTCAAGGTTTTTGACCCAAATATAATGACCCATACCATTCTTCTTAAGCCAAATCAAGAACCATTTAGGCACAGACAAATTCCTATGAACCCAATTATATAACCACTTATAAATAATTCCATGAGCTTCACTCATATGGAATACTTTTTCCAAAACACCAATCCACTTGAGTAGCAAATCTAATGCCTGTTTGAAATAATAATGGAAAAAGAATAATATGCATTGAATTTCAAAATCTAAAATAGAGCCTCAAAAAATGATAATTATCCATTATATTCCCTTGATGAGTTAGTCTAGATGGTGAGTGCATCCTAGATGATTTCCATTGTGGATGCATTCTCGATTACAATCAGGTTTTATTAGAATCCCACTAAATTTAACTCAAAAAAAATATTTTTAAACTTTACTTTAATAATCACACTAGATTATTCTAAATTAAGATAAGTTAATTAATCTTTAGCTAAATGCATCTTATAAAATTAACTGATTATGATCCATCTAGATAATGATCAACTTAACACATTCAATAGAATTATACATTCAATCCATCACATAATGTATAAAAACTAAATAATAACTCAGCTAACTATTGAAATTTAATACAATAATATTATACAATAAGAGAGACCAATGTATTGTTTATTAAAGTAAAATAATACAAATTTATTATATTATAGTGAAAATAAATAAATACATTATTCTATAGAACTAATGATAATCCACAACCTCATCATATGTTTATAGATTTAAATCATGAGTAAAAGTCTTTGTTGGCTAACTGTTGGAGGAGAGGGAGAGCATCATCAAAGTGATTTTCCACACCAACCATGGATTATAGATCACCCACATAATTTTCCAACTAGGTAATGTCACTCCCTTCATGGATAAGTAGATGATAATGGTGTAGGTATCAATAAATCATCTAGAACTCATGTATTTTAAGATTCTAACTATATGCAACATATCATAAATAATTATGTTCTAATATGACATCATACATACATGCATATAATCAAATAGGTGAAATGATAAAATGTAACTATAAACATTACTTTGGCAAAAGTTTTTATATAGTTTAATAATCTAGTAAATTAATCATAATCACACAAAAAATTAGATTTCATTTAATCCATTTATTAATGACTCTAAACATATTCATGAGAACATTTTCATAGTAATATTTCTTAGTGTCATTAATACCTTATTTGCTAAATAATTCACATATAATATGTTCATAGATTTCTCATATAGATTTAGTATTAATGCCACAAAAATTAAGTACAAGGAAAAACTTGTAATAGAATAAAAACTTAATATCAGGGTAAATATTAGTGGTGAATATTCATTAATTCATTAATATTTCATTTTTTGGATTTTAGTTTTGGTGATTTTTTAGGAATGATATATGGGACCATATTGATGAAATTTTAGGGATATAAATAATTTTAGTAGTTAGCTCACCAACCTTTTACAATAATATATAATATTAGACTTTAATTCACCACATATATATAGTATAACCACCCCTGATATCAAATAAGCTAATAAGCAGAACCATAATTGGAGGACCATAGTATCAAATTATAGTGCAAAATAGAGGAACTAAACAAAAGTTCCAAATAGAGGAACTAAATGATATCTCCAAATAAAGGAAATAAATAACAGTGTTGAAAGATAATGTCGAATGATAGTTTTTAATGATAGTACAAAATGATAGTGTTGAATGATAGTGTCGAATGACAAGTCTAAAAGTAGGGAAAAATTACAAAACCTAAATATTATTGCATATTTAGATTAATTTCAAAGAGCTATGTAATTTTAAAATAAATCATAATAATCCAAGTTTATATGCAAAAGTTACAGACTCTAAAATTTGTCATTCAGTTTCATCATTCGATTGCATCATTCATTTATGTCATACATCCATGTCATTCATCCATGTTTTTCATCCATCTCGTATGATAAAACTAAATAAAAACTTTTGGAGGTCGTAACTTTTACATATAGACTAAAATTGTGACAATTTGTTTTTTAAAATTGCATAGCTCTTTGAGAAGAATCCAAATATGCAATAATATTTAGGTTTTGGGAAGATTTATATTTCTTATTTTTTACTTTTAACATTTGAATTAATTTAATTAATCCATTCGATCTAACCTATATAATCACCATCACCCATAGAGGATTCACCAAAGCTATGAATCATTTTTTTTTAGATTCATAAAAAAATATACAATAGGTTTTATAGTAGGGCCTCTTAAAATTAACCCTATCTAATATCTTCTATCACACTTTATAAATTCCAACCCATTCCAAAGTCCATTATCCAATAAGACAATGTTACAAATAAATTATTTTCTAACAATCTTCATAATATTTAAGAATTTACCAGTTTCATACAAACATTCCTTGTTCAAAAGTATTACAATAAAAATATACAATTTAGGAATTTCATAATTAATTCAAAACTTACCAAAAAATAATAATAAACACAACATTATTTTTTATAATAAAAAATTAATCATTTTCCTCATAATTTGTAACTAAATTAACATATTATAAATTAATAATATATATTTGATTTAATCTATTTGGGAACATAGGTGTATTATTCCTAATTTAGTTAAAGGGTCTAAGTAGTAAATTCAGTAAATAAATATGCAATAATTAAGCTACTAATTTATGTAAATTAGATTGAAATTTTGACCTTTCTAAAAATAGTAATAAGAGGGAGAAAATATGACTTAGTTGAAAACTGACTGATACAGTTGAGATAAGGTCCAAGATTCATTGTGTTGGACTAGGATACTATCAAAAACTAGGATTTGACCTTTGTTTTATGATTTGACAAGGATGATAAAAGTAGATAAGAGTGGCAACAACACTATATTATACCTCTACCATTGTTTTCCAAGAGATCTAAGATTTTTGGGTTTTGTTTTCTATGTTTGTGTGACCCTATCTATGAAGTTTTGATAACTAGAAGTATATAGAGCTCCCTATAAAACATATTTTCTATTCAAACCCTATACTCAATTATGCTTTGACCAATTTTGAGAAGGAAGGGGGGAAGGGGGGGGGGGTTAGTGTCTGTAATATTCATTGAACATGTATCCACACCCTTGTGTGGGCATGCTACCTACATACCAATACTCCAAAGAGGGATCAAGCAATATGTAGTTCTCCCACTTGATGTGATTTGTAAAATAGAGTGTATGAATATGCAAAATTCTAAACTAGATGTGCTTAAGGTGGATAAGAACTTGTGTAAATATTTTTATAAGCTTGTAAGTGTATTGGTTAATTGTATGTAGAGATTAAGGAAGATTATTTGAGTAGTTTTGTTTGTATTTTTGCTTACTTAGTGATAATTTCCAACCCTTTCTAAATGATATTTGAATGGAATTTTATAGAGATCTATTGGTCATAGGTTGAATGTACTCATGTTAGACCAATAAGGAGAAGGATGGGGAACTAGAAGAAACTAATTATTGGGGCTAAAAAATGCATTTAGACAAGAGTGTTGAAAGTGGATAGGAGTGGCACCAGTGTTATAGTCTAAGTGTGGCACTATTGTCCTAAGCTGATGGGGATAAGGGGGATACATTAGTCATGGAAAGAGTAGTATAACTATCAATGACTAGTTATTAGTGAAAATATTCTTATGAGGGTTATGAGAGTAAGCAAGAGGGACCTATGGTTAGGTGTCATAAGCCACACTCAAGTTACTAATTTTTGAATTATATGACTACATTTCCCACCCTTTATTCTAGTGATGTATCAAAATTAAATACTAGGATAAAGAAAAAATAGAATTCATACCTAAACTTACCTATAAGGGTGAAGCTCATGAAGCTATGTGATGCTAGGTGTGCATAGAGAGTGAATGCTATGAAGTGTGAATCTATAACATAAAATAAGGAGTAGATCAATTCTTACTATATATGCTATATCTAAAATAATAACATATAAAGATGGGAGAGAGAGAGAGAGAGAGAGAGAGAGAGAGAGAGAGAGAGAGAGAGAGAGAGAGAGAGAGAGAGAGAGAGAGAGAGAGAGTAATGAATATACCTCATTGGGTATGCAGACTAATATAAAACCTAGTGTGATGTTGGATATACTAGATATGCTATGTATGGTGTACCAAAAGTGATATCATGAATGGAGATATGTTTAATTCCTTGAGAGTGGCTCAAAAATTCAAAGGCTATCCCTTTGGATCCATCATCACCCAATAAGTGAAGCTATGTGATCATGCAAGTGTTAATCAATATTTGGACTATGTGTTCACTCCCTTTGAGTAGGTGGCTCAAGAATACAAATGCTAGCTATTCCTTTGGATCCATCATTGCCCTGTGAAGTGAAGCTATGAACTGATACCAAAATGAAATGTGTGTCATATGAGATGGCTCTTCAAGCCCATAAATGTACTATGATTTGATAATGTTTTCATGGATAGCTGAATGTATGCTAGAAACTAGGCCACTCTTGGCCATTCTAAAAGTTAGAGAATAGGCTTGTATGAAATCCACTTAAAAATTGGTACACTAGGATTATATGAAAGCCACATCAAAATTTGAGGTTAGGCTTGTATGACAACCAATCTTAAATTATGCTAACCACTTGAAGATGGAATAAGGCATGTAACTACTAAGAATGCCTAGGTAATACTAAACTCAAAAAGAAAAGAAAAGAAATGTGACATACACATTTCCCCCAATCAGTGGTGTCTAAAACATGAATTCTAATCTAGAATTTATATCAGCTACCATATTTAAAAATAAAAGTGAGAACCATCATGACATGCTTAATATTCCCTATATCTAGATTCTCTAAGTGTACTAAAACCTACTGATTCTAAACTGGTCTAACTATGCAAAATTATATTTGAACCTACCTACATATAAAAAGTATAGTTTTTTTGATATTTGGAAAATATCACCAAAAATAAATAGTAGTGGCATCAATGTTGTATTTTAATCTTGGAATTATTTTCCTAGGCTAAATATAGTAACTGTTTTGATATTTTCACTATTTACCTGGTCTATTTTGACTAGTTTTATGTCTAGTTTCAATTTTAGGTGTTTTGAATGTTGTTTTTTAAACCATTAGGATCTTTGATCTTTGTGATAAACCCCCTATTATTTTCTCTATTTTGAGGGTAGGAATGAAGACCCTAAAAAAATTCCCTTAGAAGAAAGAGCCCTACAAGTATGTTATACTACAAAGATACATGATGTAGTAATGATAATCAATAAGATATCTCAAGGTATAACATGGTTTTTAATGAGAGATTGTTAGATTAAAAAAGGTATGCCTAAATAGATATAACAATGTAATAGTATGTGCAATGTACTGAATTGGAATTAGAAGTCTAGTTAGTTTATTAGTTGTTATGGAGGGATGAATCATGATGTCCATCATGGCATACAAGAAAGCAAGATAATACATGATGTGGATCATGGAATTGCAAACAATGAGAAGCAAATAAGAAACAAGCACACAAGATAAGAAGCAAGAAGTGTACAAAAATGGCTAAGGTGCCAAGCAAAAGGGGACATGGGCATTTGTCACTCAAATTAAAATCCAAGCATACAAGGAATGTTCAAATGCCATAAACACATACAATTGAAACAAGAAAGGGTTGGCATGAGGGCCAAAATCATATATAAGAGTATAGATAAAGGACATTAGAAAATTTCCTAAGGTAGACACATTCATAGAAGCAAAGGACATTGGAAAATGTCCTAAAACACATATAGGAGAGAAAACAAGAACTAAGGAATGTAATCAATTTAGCTACATAAAGAGAAAAAAGAAAGCATGTAAAGATTATAAATACAATCGCATATAACTAATCAAATCAAGAATGTGAAATTATGTAATACATGTTAGTAGAAGACTAGGTATATGCTAGGAAATACACAAGTGCTATATACTAGTGAGTGTAGATAGATTAATCTATGTAAGCTAGTAAATAATGTACATTATCATGATAATTAGAGTGTGGTGTAGGAATGACATAACCTAGATGGTATAGTCATGTAGAATATTACCCTAGTGGGTATATATATCGATGTGTGTCTCTAATTTAGTAAGATACCCCTCAATGGGTAGAGTGAAGCAATCAAAGAGATGGATGTCACTACACACACTCAAAGGATATCAAGTAAAGCATGGTAATGTAGATAAATTGACAAACAAAGCATAAAACAACAATTGTAAGTCTATCATAGTAGTAGAAATTTAAATCATGTATAATTCATATAATCAAAATGTTTTTGGTGATTTGACATATTTTAGTGTTTTTATGTTTTGAAATGTTATATTGTTTTTACATTTGAAATGTTATATTATTTTTATATTTTGAAATGTTATGAACTATGTACAATAAATCATATGAAGACTATGTACAAGAATTTTTATGATAATTTATGTATAAGTAAGGTTGAAAAAAGATGATACTAATTGATGAGTCTCATGAGAGACTCCCTATCATGGTGTTTTATATCAAGGAGAGGAATCATGCATGATCATGAAGCACGATGGAAATGTTGAGATGATGAATATAAAATCTGTATATGCTATAAATTCATTGAAATCTCTAAAGTGGAAACTAAGTGTGGGGTCCCATTGTAACTTTGAGAAGTGGATCCAACTATAGGGCTCTTAGGGACCCATCTAGTAGTAGTATAAGTTCTCTGAATATGTGTTCTGTGAGTAGATGTATGAGATCTCAATGATACTGCCTTGGGTATGAACACTATAGATAGAAGCTATCTAAAATCTTAAATTTGTGGAGGTGTATAAACTCTCTAGGATTGTGATAGAGGCCTTAACTATGTCTAAATCTAAATTGGAAGAAGAACTAAAATTGATGGAGAAAGTGAAACTAGTGGCTGAACTGAAACTGATAACTTTGAAATAGTAGATGGCTCTAAAGTGGGGAGTGGTAACTCATATGAAACTCCATCAACTATAAAAATATAATTAATGTGAATGAATTTCATGCATTTTTGAATTGTATAAGTTACTACTCAAATTTTTTGAATCCATGGTCAACCAAGTAACATATTAAAAACCTCTACACTGGGAGCAATAGTGAATGGTGTGGCCACGTGTGTTGGATTAAATTATAGAGGAAGTATAATCTCACCCAATGAAATCTATATGTGCCCACTGAATCCATCAATAATTATTTCCATTGAGGTAACATCATAATTTGAATATCCCAAATGCTATAATAATAACATAGTGCACATGTTCACATTGGATCCATTATCTATGAGAACACTATGAATAGGATGATTATGAATGTAAGATTTGATAAAGAGTGCATGATAATCTGAATGATCCTCAATAATCTCGTACTTTGATAAAGGAATGAAGGGTATAGCTGAAATTCTATAATTTTATACACCAATCATGTTTCTCAAAGGATGTGTTTCAACTAAAGGTGCCTTGTATGTATCTAGTGGTGGATTTGTATGATATGCATGGTGAACCATTGATGTATCCCTTGTATCTTATTTAGAATGATATGAGGAGGCTCAACTGAAGTGCTAAGATCAATATTATTTCTATCTATCAAATCATGTATCTTGTGTCTCAAACTAATGCATCTATTTGTTATATGGCCTAATTCCCTATAAAACTCAATAAATGCATGTTGATCATATCCCCATGGAAAAGGCTTTATTGGGTCAACTTCCCAAATAGGAGGGAGAGATATGATGTTACATTCTAATAGTTGATATAAAACTTTGGCTAGAGAAACTGGTAGATTGGTAAAGGTTTGCTAAGGAGATGCTGATAAAACCACTTGTTGAGGGGGATCAGAAGCCATATTAACTATTGATTGATTATAACTCTTTATATCAATGACCTTGACTTTATATGGGACTTTACTATTACTCTTGTTTGATGTTTTTGAGATACTTGTGTACTTGAGTTTTCTCATTGAAACTAGTTTGACTTCACTTTATTTTAGTGTGTGACATAATTCAGTGAAGGAAGAGAAGCTTTTGAACATAATTGGTTCATAAAAAGTTGGTAAAAGACCCTATTTGAATATATCTTACAACTCTTCATCAACCATGGGGCTATTCATGTTAGCCAAAATATTCTTATATCAAAGAACATATTCTATGAGATGTTCATTTGATCTTTGTTTTTGTTGTGCAACTTGGACATATGAAACCTTATCACTAATGTTAATGCTGAAATGAGTTAGGAACATGTCAGCTAAAGGATTGAATATATTGCCTGACTAATTTGGTAGACTATAAAACCATTATAAAGCATAATCCTCTGGGCTCTATGGAAATAACTTGTTAAGTATCCAGTCATTTGGTACATAGTCCAAACATGCTATGTGAAAATCTCTCAAATATGTCTTTGGATCACCCTTGCCA